>JAZDUA010000641.1:480000-780347 GCA_038098605.1 Gryllus longicercus
TCCTGTACGCAATAACGAAAATTCTGTTTGTTCATGAATCCATTGAGGTGGAAATGGGCTTCGTCTGGTATCCATATGTTACCAAAAAAATTCGGGTCCTCGTTGATTTTAGCCAATATCTGGCTACTGAACTCCATACGTGACTCTGGATCTCTTTCATGTAATTGTTGCACAATCTGCAACTTATAAGGATGGAAGTGTAATTCCTTCAGTGTGGTTTGTAAGATTCATCGCTTAATCCCCATGCATGCTGTCGAACGGAGGGGCGAGGACGTGTCTCGATTGCAGCTCCAACAGCTTCAATGTTCTCTGGTGTTCCGTTCAAAATGTCACCTGGAGGTTGCTTTTTCAAGCCCTATCCTGTTTCTTCACGATTACGCACCCACGTTGTAATCGAATGCGGGTACGGGACACGTCCATGACATCCAAGTTGTAATGCTGTCGAAATATTTTCTGCGCGGCAGTCGAACTATCATCGTTTTTATAAAACGCTCTCAGAGGTACTACGGCTGCAAAGTTTCAACAACTGCCACTTCTAGAATTAATAAAGAATTAAGTACAATTAATGTGTTGAAAAACAGAATGCTCAAACATCATTTTCTCAAAACTGCACCAAAACATTTTCTCAAACATTTTTGTACCGATTGGGCTGAAGTACTCAGTTCAAGCCATAAGATTCATTTCAATAAATACTTTTGTTTCCTTTTTGAAAAATTACCTCCCATGCCTTTAATGTCTTCATTTCCATTGATTTTTATACATTGGTGAGTGAAAGGGTTTCATAAGAATTACAATAAGTTTTTGGGAAATTGGAAAGATTTCTGTAAATGAGCTTCAAATTTGTATGCAGAGAAGGCAAATATTAACAGCAACGCTTAAACATGATATACTTAAAAACGGCTCCAATGTTGTCAACGAAATTTACCGTATTGGACGAGGTTTTACTCATCTTTAATATTATTTAAGTAATATTTCGGTTCTACCGTTAGGAAACAATAAAATTAAGAAAAACTCCACGTTGGGTAGAAAAAGAAGACAGCTAGCAAAAACATGGGCAAGACCCAATAGCTAGCCCAGAACAAATAAATACGATGACCAAAGAATACGTCTGCGCCATTCTGTTTTGCCACTATTTAGTAGCTTTTTCCTCATTTGCATAAAACACTATTGTCATGTTACTGTTTGTGAATGCCAAACACAAACACACTAAGATGAGGTTTGAAATATACATAATTTGTTGTAAGAGAAAAGCCTTGAAGGGCGTTTTCCATTTAATGAATTGTCAACCCCTCAGAATCTGATTCTTCCTGGATTTTATTGTTGACTCAACGAGTTGGGTTAAAAAATTTTATGCATTTTTCAGGAATAAGATCTGTGTTGTTTTCATATTTTCGTTCACTTTCTTTTTCATCTAAATATGTTTGGTAATGTATTTTTTCAGCTTCTTGAAAGTTCTATCGCTAGCAAACCGTAAAATTGAGAAAAAATCCATTTTGGGTAGCGAGAGGTGGCAGCTAGCATGAAAATACGATACACCGAATAGCAAGCCCAGACCTACAGAAATACGATGAAAATATGTGAAAGTCTGCGCCATTCATATAGTATTAGTTAGTAGCATTCTCATTAAAAGCATAAAACACCATTGCCTTGATACTATTTGTGTATGTCAAACACAAACACACTAAGATGAGGTTTGAAATAGATATCATTTGTCGTAAAGCCTTGTAGGATTTTCTCCATTAAATGAACGCAGAGCCCCTCAGAATATGGTTCTTTCTGAATTTTGTTGTTGAATGAACGAGTTGAGTTAAAAAATGTGCTCTTTTCAGCTATAAGATGTGTGTTGTGTTCATATTTCAGTTCAGTTTCCTTTTCATCGAAATATCTTTGGTAATGTATTTTTTCAGCTTCTTGAAAGTTAACCGAATTTGTTACACAGCACTGAATTCAGCTATCGTCTTTCGGATGTTTGAAAGGAAAATCTTATTCACTCTCAAACCCATTTCTACAGAACGCGTCAATGCCAGGATACGTTTGTGTATAAAAATCATGTAGTATTTTAAAAGATAGAACGTTACTGAGGTGAATATTACTAGTTTTTATCAACGAGTAATGCGAGATAATACCCTCAACGAACCGATGTATTCATGAACACTATCCACAGCAACATAAGAATTAGCACTGTTTCGAATATTGTGTACCTCTGTAATCAAGTGGGTACATGTATAGCAACATTTTTGGGGTATGTTTTACAATTTTTTTCTACTTGGATAGTTATTCTAAAAATCTTAAAACCTCTATGCCTCAGAGACACGTCTCAAAACGTAAATGACTCTCATTATTTAATCTTGTAACTATTTTGACGTAACTATGTTTTTTGTCGAGCAATAAAATAAAGTTTAAGAATCTTACTTGTTTCTTCTCTTACATTTGTTTTTAAACATTTGTTTTCTTCATTTGGATGAATCACCTTCAACATCACACAGGATCCTCTTTGCGTTCTTGCGCCTGTCAACTTGTCAACAGTTTCCTGTTCACTGCTACAGAACTAACTCCATCCCTGTCCATCTTTCTTAGTTAACACAATATTAGTGTTTCACTCCTAATCGTATCTCCTGTAACCTACTTGTTTTTACATAGTTTGGTAGTACGAGTTCATGAAATTGTTTTCCCGTATTTTGGTGTTATCAAATTGTATTTTTATAGAATTAATTTTTTACAGTATACATTTTCAAAAGTTTAGAATTATATGTAAATCTATTTCGTGTTTTGAGAACGTATTTTCAATCATAAACTACCAAATTTCTGGCATATTTCATTTTTCTTTCAAATATGTCTTAAAAGGTTATTTGACAGTGATCTTCACAGTTTTAACTGGATTGTAATATAAGTTATGTGCATCAATATCATTTTCATCAGTCAATTGACAATAGTTAATTTACTACCATATATCACCTGCATTAAATCTAGATATTTGATTGTGGAATTTGTTCACAGGTGGTGGTTCTAGAGCTCTTCAAGGCCCCAGCTGACTTTGCTCTAAGCCTCTTTGATGAGCCAGTTGTTGGCTAGAGGAATTCACTTGGGCCTTGCACAGATTAACGACCAATATTCAATATTTTGAGAAATATTACCATTGTAAAATGTTACATAAATAAAATAAGAATTATATTATTGGGAACAAAAGCATTGTGTTAAAAGTTCTTTATGGTTCAACTTCCTAGTAGTTCCATATTTTTCGGTCAAATTCGTCATATTGCTGGAAGTTCTTCTCTTCCTCAGCCACAGACGCGGTTTCAAACCTATCTTGCCGAGATTTGTAATTGCTAGCCGTGGCTCGAGCCACGGTCTAAATATGGCGCTGGAACTTCGTCGCCGCATGCGAAATTCTGATTTGAAACCACGTCTCTAAGCAACCTCGTCCAGACCCCGCCTCAGAAATCGACTCATAGTGTTCTAATCCATCAGTAGCGAGATTTTTGACAGCCCCTAGTCCGAGTTCAGTCGCTGTGTGGAGGCGAACACTGAATGCGGCTGCTGATTTGGAAAACCGGTTGCTTTCCGTGGGTTCCCCGATCATCACCAGGCGAATTTCGGAGCAGTGCGCTAAAACACGCGCGACGCACCGCGTGCGATCTTTCCTACCTCTTTCTTGCCCTATTCCAACCCCTTACACACACCATCATGCACTGCACTATCACTCATGTCGAAAAAACGTGCTGGAAGCTTAGAACGTGTCCGAGCTGGGCCGGTGCTTCGGTGGTGGGAGATATCTGGATGGGGAAAAGACCCACTAGACGACGTGTAGGTCAGCGCTGGATCTTAGTTTTTCCGCGGAGAGAACGCGGTGCGCTCAAAAGAATAGGACTCATTTGTTTTTCTATTTTCAATGAACTCTCTGAATTGGACGAAATTTAAAATGTAAAAGTGGTTAAATATCTCTCACATCTTTATTATTAAATTTCCACGATTTTTATGTTTATTTTATTTGGAACTGCAATTGTTTGAAATTTATTTATTTATTAAAAATGATCTATCAGTTCAAAATTGCGCATTTTTAGAGAAGTTCAAACGGCATTTTCTCAAAAACGGCTAAAACAATATCAATAAATATCTGCATATAGAACCATGTTCTAACTAACTTTTTACTATTTTGTAAGTGATTTTTTTTATTTTATGACCAGCAGTGTACAAATTGAAAATTGATTCTTTCTTTATTTTTTTATGTCAAAATCAGTTGAATATTGTGTCTCACTTCCTATGAGGAGAAGTTAATTTGAAGTTACATTTGGTCCAGAATCAGAACAAGGCGTCTGCGCATTTGCTTAAGGATCAGGGAAACTGTAAGTAGTTGCTGAGTTATTAAGCAAAATATTTCAAAAAATTAAACTTACGGGAAATGAGCTTTGAAGTTAGAAATGCACTTGGTTCATATTATAATGCTCCAGGTGCATAAACTAGACCCTCGTTCTGTTTCTTTCTTGCTTATTCTTCTTTCATTTTCTGATTTCTTTAGTTGCTTCTAGGCTTATTATTATTATTATTACCTAATTAGTAACAGTTGTCAAATAAACTAATAGTTTCACAGTCATTACTCAACACTCGCACACTATAATATAACCCTACTAATTTATTTATACTAATGTATACAGTATACTCCCCACACACAACAAAGAAACGTTTATAATTCTCTAAACAAAATATTTAAATTAAATATAATGTTGACATCAACTGTGCAAGAATTGAAATAAGTTTCTCTACCCAGCTTTCTTCACGAAGCACTTTCTGGAGTTCTGTTTGATGCACTAATTTATTTGTATATCTGTTGAGACGAAATGCTGACTTTTTCGTTCTATAGATAACTTTGCACTTGGCTATTGCAGTTGTAATACCCGTATATGATCCTTAAATAATATGCACGGATATACAAGCACGAACACAAATCAAAAATTGTATTCATTGCGTTTTCTAGTGTCTCATCAACAACAAACAAAACACGTTTGTATAATGACTTTTCTGAGAACTTACAGAGCTATACATTGCAAACTCTTTGCAAATAGAACCTTGTGTTGCGCGCAAGAGTGCGAAACTCAAATACGAGATACTTTCTACTCCAAAAAGGAATAGTAGGCGGCTCAGAGGGCAGAGCTGAATTTAAAGGGACAAGACAAGTGACGTGCTCGGACGTTTAGAGACATCTCGAGAATGAGAAAAGAAAACTGGAAAAATCTTACGGCACATTGAAGAGAAACCTCTATTTTACAAAGCAAAAATAAATTTGAAAATGCAATTTATTGATCCTTAAAGGTGTACCTCCCCCTTCAATTAAGATAAGCAGCACATCGAACATCTCATTGAACGTTTGCACTGACTTTAAACAACATGCGCTCGCGTGCATTGCGTCCGCTGCTCTAGGAGACGTAAAAGGAACTTCGCGACCACAGATCCTCTCGCACCGATCTACGGGCGACGAGGCTTTGCGCGCCTGCTGGCTTGTGGCCATTGCAATTAGGTAACTAAACGTAGGTATTGGTATTTACAAAAATAATAAATTGTTAAGTTATTTTATAGTTTAAGTTATAATTTTATATTTTTTATATTTTAAGTTTAGCATATCACTCAGAATTTTTCGTTCAGGTTACGGAAACCAGCAGTCAGCGTGCGTCTTTAAAACCCTTGATTTCTCGAAAATTTTGTTATGTAACATATGACAATATGCATATTTATGAATTCGTCTCTTCACGCTTGTTATGATGAGCTAAAAACATCAATAGGGCTCCATTTAAAACATCGAAGTTGCGTCAATATCTCTGCAATGAAAATTGCAGGAGAATAATATTATGCATGGCAAAATGTGCCCCTTGCATATAGTAGTTTTAGTGAAAACCGCATCTGAGTATCTGCAACGGTTCAGGAGAAAATTAAAGGGAATATCATAGGAGGACCACACGGTATTTATTTATCACTAGGTATAGTAATTGGCAAAAACCCTAATATAATTAAAAATTAAAAATCGAACGAAGTGCGGTCGAATTCCGATTACTGGTAATAATAATAATAATATTTTAATAGTAAACTATACACTGAAGTCGTTGTCTTGTCCCTATCTTCAACGCAGACATCCAATTCGTAAAAATCAAAAGTAATAATAAATTGAGGAAATAAAAAAGTTAACTCAAGATATCCGAGCAACCGACGCCTAGAGACTCCATTTGAATTCATTCCTGCATTTGATCGCGTTGAGTTGAGTCGTACTGAAGGCAAGCTACTTTCATTTAAGGGACAAGAGCTCGAGATGAGCAAAGTCAGTGCACAACTATTTCCTGCCATGTACAGTCTTTTTACTGCTCTGTCTGTCTGTCCTTGGCGCGACAGCCCGCACGGCCTGCCAGCGGCGTCCCCGCCTCGCGACCATGGGTTGAAGGGGTTCGTGTGGTTAACACATACACATCCCTAAGCCGTATTCACACCCTTGTAGGGCAGTGCAAGGAAAACGCATCCCATAATCTTGCCCGACCGGGAAGCGAACCCGGGGTTGCGTCATGAAAGCGAGCGCTCTGACCAACGACCTCAACTGCGAGGGCACAGCCGTACAACTACTGTGCTTTATTACCTACAATATTTTTAGATGGCTTGAAGTAAAATCTGTTACTGTACAACCACTCAAAAAGTTCAAATCTTAGCTATTTTGCTGCCCCACGTTGGGACAAACTAGCCCCACGTTGGGACCAGCCAAATGTAAACAAACCGGGGGAGGGCGCCAGGTTCAGCTCCTGAAATATGATTGGATGGAAGTGTTGGGAGGTCATGAATTAGCACAGAGTCGTTTATAATAAATAACAGTTTATTCCTGGCACCAAGAGCTGCCAAGGAAGTTACATGTCGCAAAGGGCGACACAAGTTTCATGCTAATTCTGCTCTGTCAGCTTATTGTACTTATCACTAATTGCTAATTCCCTATTTTAAGATTTGCTAGGCCTGAGCGCGGCCACAAACAATTTCTCGCCGTTACAAATTGTCCTGCGAGACGGCTTCGTCTCGGATCTTTCACCGGTGTTTGTGCTGTCTCCACAAGCGGACCGGGCGTCAGTCCTCGGAGGCAGAGGCGGCGGCAGTCCCGGGTCGCTGACCTTCTGCGGCGCGTCCTCCCTCTCAGCTAGCAGCGGCAGTCTCAGGTCGCCGACTCGAGCAGGCTCAGGCGTGTGAATGGCCACGGGCGCCGGCATGATGCGGTGGGCTCTCAATAGGCCCGGCGCGGGAGGCGGCAGAGGCTGACGGGCCGATGCGGATATAGCGCGGGATCCAGTAGTCTCCCGCCCGAGTTTCCTCCGCGACCAGTCCACTAGTCGCGTTCGACTAATTAAACTTTGGGACAGTCTTTCCCAACTCGCATCCCGATTATAAGTAACTGTATGGGAGTGTTCCTCCCCCGTCGCGCTCCGTTCGAAAAGTCTCTCTCTGGGAGTGTTCCTCCCCCCTCGCGCTCCGATCTCAAAGTCCTTCTCTAGTAAATTTCCTCCCTCATCTCGTATTTATGAAAAATCCCTTTCCCCTTCCCAAAATGTTTCTAGCTCTGGGTTATCCCCTCCCTCATGGCGAAGCTTCCCATTGGCTGAGGGTAACTGCGTCTTAGGATTAAGATTCACCAATCATGTGGCAATTTTTCAGTGATTTTCCATAGCTCGTTCCCTGTCTAGCACGGCTCCTCTCTCTCTCTCTCTCTCTCTCTCTCTCTCTCTCTCTCTCTCTCTCTCTCGCCTCCCTTTGTCAACGGTTCCAGAAACTTTTGGCAGCTGTCTGGACACGTGTTCAAGCAGGAGTGCATTTCATGGGCCCTATACGGTCGGCACGGGTTAATCGGTAGCCTACTGTATTTAGTTTGCAAATAGCCCCTGCGGGAATTCGCGTGTCCAGCCCAGGCGCGTGCCAGAACGGGTGCGGGGGCGGGCATTGTTTGGAAGGGGATCGGTTGAGGCCCGAGAAAGGTTTCGTTCACGACGCGTCGTAAATGTGTCTTCCTCGCCTAATCGACACCCATGCAAACTCCTTCGTGGCTCCGTGTTCTCCCCCGGTCGCGCGGCAGAAGAAAGGACGCGAGGGTGCGTATTGTCCGACCGGGCTTCGGCCTGGGCCATTATGTCTTTTATGAGGGGGGGCAATAAACGGTCCGCCTCTGAAAGGAGGCCGAGACACGGTCGGGGCGGGCCCGGGTGCGTGACAAAAGAGACCTTCGCGGCGTAGGCAGTGTCCCTCGACCCACTCTGCCTCGACGGGAGCAATTATTAAATGTAAAAATCATTTTATTATTGGCGACGCCACAATAAAATTATATTTAATTAATTGGTGACGCCACAGTATAGATAGCCAAAAATGAAGAAAATAGAAAACTAATACGGGAAGTCTCTTCCGTTCTGTAGCATCACCAGTTCTGAATAGAAATAACATGCGAGATTCGGCGACCAAATCAATCAAAGCGTCTGACGACTAAATCAATGAAATTGTATCGTGAAACTCCAGAAAACAAGGAGAATATTATAAAATATATTTGACATGAATATTTAGATGCGTTTTTTAAACACACACTTCATATTTTTAAGCCAAGGTGCAATGTATCACGTCTTCATAAGAGTATCTTTCTTTTGAGACCACATTTATAAAAGTTGATTGAATGTAAGAGCCTCGAAATGTATGTACACTACTGAAATATTGAATGAGACAATGCTACTACATCATCACTGATGCTGTACCTGAAAATCCATGAGCAACATTCTGTTCAGACACATTCATTATCACACACATTTGTTCAGAATCCAACATGATGGGAATGAACATAAAGAAGTTCCTTCAGCATTTAATTATGAAAAGTGCTTTAAAGCAAAATAAGCACACATTTTATGTCATCATTTTTGTATTCATTCATTTATCTTGATTTTAATTACCTATTGACCGCACGGTCTAACCTCGCTTATCTAATACATTAGCATATGGCCATGGTAGAACTAGGGAAATATGAAAGATTATTGTATAATGTAAATTATTATAATATAAAAATAGAGCATATTTTGGACCTCTGTTGGACGTAATTTCATTCGTTGAATAGTCCTATAAAATACCCCTCGAACTTTGAAAATTCTCAGATACATTCCGAAGCACCTATGATAAATAATGGTGATATAATAATGGTAAAAATAATATTTTTATGCGCTACACGACCTATCGGCCTGAATATTGATAACGCTGAGCGTCCAAACGTGTTTTTCCGTGTTCACATGCTTTGGACACGAGTAGAATCTGTTGACTGAGTGTTGATAATGGTGAGCGTGCGAACGTGTTTTCCATGTGCGTGGGCTTTGGATAGAATTTGTTGACTGAATGTTGATAATACTGAGCGTGCGAGCGTGTTTTTTCGTGTGTGCAGGCTTTTTAAAGATTCTGTTGAATGAATGTTGATAATGCTGACCGTGATAGCATGCTGTTTTGTGTGATCATGCTTTGGATACAGACCGATGACTGAATAATGATAGCACTGAGGTGAGGGGTTGTTCCGTGTGCAAAACGAGCAAGCCTGTTTTTCCGTGTGCGCATTCTTTAGATAGTCTGGTGACTGAATGTTGATAATGCTGAGCGTGCGAGCGTGTTTTTTCGTGGGTGCATGCTTTGGATTTTGCCAGTTGATAAAATGTTCATATTACTGAGCGTGCCAGCGTTTTTGCGCAAGCTTAGCACATAGCGCGTGTACGGAATGTTCATCTAGGGACGGTCAGCCGAGCAGATGAAGGGACAGTCAGTTACTCTACAATACTTTGCGCAAAATGCGGTCTGGTCCATATAAAGCAGTATCTTGCACTTTCGAGTCTTTTGAAAGACCTAAGAGTTTGTGCAAGTTCTTACACAAGTTTTGCGGAAGAAATTCAAGAGCTCCGATGACTATCGGTACGACCAGTGTTTTTATGCCCCACCATTGCCTTGATTTCCAAACTCCTGTATTTAAGACGTTTCTCTGTCTTCTTGGTTACTACGTTTCGATCGCAAGGTACAGCCACATCTGCAAGTTGAACAGATTTTTCTCCAAATCCCGGATAATAATATCCGGTTTGTTTGTCGCTATCGTGCGATCAGTTTGAATGTTGGTCGTACAATATTGTATAGAGCCCAAGAGAAGTCATTGGTTTTGGTGAGTGTTCGTACAACTTGGGGCATGTGTTTGGAACTTCGAGGGCGGTACAGATCTGCCAGTGGAGGCAACTACACACCCTGTCATGTCTTTTCAAGTATTCGGACTTTGCTAGAATTAGACAAGTTGAGATGATATAATATAAGGTTTCTGTTTCTGGCAAATACAGATTTATCATCTAGGGAAATTTAGAGAACGGCTTTATCATAATGTCGTGTTCTCAATGCCTGATCTTGAGCAGCTATTAGAACTAATACCGATTCTGTTGTAGTTATTATTTTATTATTATTATTATTATTATAAAGGTGAGACGATGCTCAAATATTCAGATGAAACTGTCAATGCGAGAAAGAAACTCTTGAGCCTGATCATCTATAACATCCTAATTTACCCAATTAACTGATTTGCATTCTAGTAGCAAATAAAAGGAAATTCAGTAACGCAGTCTACAACGTAGTGGTGCTATAGCATGGCACAAACTTTTCCTTATTAGTTTTCTATTTGCTTTGGCCTCTTCGAGCTACTCGGACTTGCAATATACTCTTGCCAGCTGCCATCTATCACCGCCCAAAGTTCATTCTTTTTGAAATGTTCTTAATTTATTGTTTTCCTAATAGTAGAACGGAAATATTATTTTAAGATTATTAAAAAACTGTACAATCACGTCCTAAATGGCAATTTTCTTTAAAAAAAACTAGGAGCTCTTTAAAAAAAACTGGCGTTTAAGCGCTACTGCAAATTCAAAATTTGAAGCTTTTTTCAAAGAAAATTTTTGAGTTTTCGAAAAACTTCTATTGAAGTCATTTTAAGTACTTAAACTTTCAAATACAAGTATTTACAAATTGCTGGAAATGTGCATATCAACGTAGTGAGAGATCTTTCAAAAAAATTACATTTGTGCAATTTTAGAAAAAACAAATAATACCTCGAAATACACTTTACGTCATATTAAAGAGTGCAATTAGAACTATCTGTTTAAAACGTTTGAAGGAAAAAAATTGAAGCTGTTTTCTGAGAAAATGCCTGAATGTTTCTGAAAATGCGGAATTTGGAGCTAGTTTTTACAGAAAAAGCACAAGACCTTATAAATACAATATCGTGAACAAATTGCTGCTAATATAAATATTAACATGAGACAAGTACAAAAATTACATTTTTATAGTTAAAAAACAGAATAGAGGAATAAGCGTTTATTAATCTTATAGAGTACATTTCCCACTACCTCTATCAAAAATTTAAACACAACATTTGGAGACATTTTTCGGAAAATCTTGTACTTACATTTTTTTAAATTGCACAAATTGCTCCCAATATTGCGCGAAAAGTACTAAAATTTTCAAAAAAATGTACATAACTTTAATGAAAATACTCACTACGGAGAACAAATTTTATTTAAAAGAAAAGTTTCTATCTTCAATTTTGTAGTTTCACGAAGACAACGAAAAAATACGTACTTTAGAAATTTTCGAAAATTTAGAGTTAACCGTCAAAATAGGACATATGTCAAGTTTGTAAGTATATGTTACTCTATTCCTTCAGGAAATTTAAAGAAAGAATTTGGAGTCAATATCGAGAAAATATCTGGAGGGTCTTATGTAAAGAACCCCCAAGTTTTGAAGTATGTTTTTTCAAAATCTCAAAGTTTGGAATCGATCCAGATGGATAGAGGTTTCTTCAATTTGGAAAAAAATTCTACGCATGCTTTAGACGCTAGTAGTGTTCAAAGGCACTAGACGGACGGACTGACGGACGTTTGAAAAAAAAAAACAACACTTTTTCAGTATTGGGAGACCCCAAAAAAGTGTATTTCCGTTGAAATATCGAAATCGGTTTTCCGCAGCATTACATAGCTTTCCGTATACTACGAATAATTACTCCGCATATACGTACATATACGGGAAAATAAAAATAGTGTATGACGAACGCGGTAATAATAATTAAATTTGCTTGGTATGATTGCGCCACACGCCCTATCAGTCTCGATATAAAAATATTTTTAAAAGATGTTTAGTAATTACAAATCATTCTAAGAAAGTAATTGGTAGTAAATGACAGCACACATTCAATTGCTTTCGAGGTTGAGAGATCTGAACCTACAAATGTTACTCAATATTGACAATGAAGCCATAAAACCCCTTTGTTTTTTAAGAAAACGATGATCATAAAACAAATCGTAATTAATTAGAAGCAAAAGAGGCAATAAACGTGCCATGAGCTGTGTTTTCGCTGGCTGCTCTCGCTTGTGATCACTCTGCGATGCGGGTGTCGGCGAAGATGGTGCTGGCGGCGGTGGCGGTGGTGGCGGTGGCGGTGGCGGTGGCGGCCGACGCGCAGCGAGGTGAGGAGAGCGCCGGCTACGCGGCCGCCGTGCCCGGGGCATCGGTCCACCACGCGCTGGCAGCGACCACTGTGGCTACTACACTGCAGAGGGCTCATGGCCGAGGCGGGATTCGAACCCGTGACCCTACAAACCGAAGCGGCAACGACCCTTCAGCCTTCAGGGACCTCGGTTATCCTGGCCGTCCGATCGACACGTTTTGTGACATGAATATTACTTTCAGTTGCAGACCTCAGATGGCTGTCTACCCTCGCGATAGAGTGAAGGTGCCTTGGCTGGGAACTGGCGTTCTGACTCAGAAATACGAACTTAGGCATCGGTTTCAAAATGTCTACAAATGCTTCTCATTACCTTTTAACTTAACTTTGTCAATTTGAAACACGTTCCGGGCCTCTTTCAGATAGACGCTTTCTCTCACTCGGAATTTCTTTTCTTCTTTCTCGCTACGGACGGAGAGCTGCGCGTAAAAAGGGGAATTTTGAGCGGAAAAACGTATCGCACGGCCCTAGCAACGGAAAAGGATAAATCCTGTGGCCAAATTTAGAACAAAATCTTCTCACGTGGTGTAGCCAGAAACCATGTTTTGTGGGGCCTAGATATCGAAAGATTGAAAGACGGAAAAACCTCTCTATGTCGGTCCATTCATCCTCTAAAAGCTAAAGCCTTTTGTATCGTCGAATAAGCTCATTATTTACCATATCGGTATTGTGGTGAGTTTCCGTTGGCATTTACAATTAAATATTTATATGAGTGGTAATTGCGAACTATTTTATTATAATACACATGTTTATTATAAGAAGGCAGCTTATGATGCCTTAGCCATCATCATCAGTTTTCTAGTGTAAGGAAAAAAATTAAAACGTGAGTAAAACGCATTAGAATAAATAGATTACTAATAATTTAAAATATATAAAATAGAATTAACATTTGAAGAACTGAAAGAAAGAAAGGGGGTGTTAAATCATTTAATATGACAAGAAAGGGAATGGAATTATATTTGAACATGCGAAATTTTTGAAACAGAAAACATCAAATGTAAGTTGAGCCGTTTCTTAACTTCTGTACGGAAGCCACGAAACGTCGACGCAAGCTCGGGCCATCCAAGGGGTAAAGGCTAAATGTACCAACACTAATCCAATTTGTCTCCACTTCGTAGGAGCACCAAAATAAGCAAAAATTACTTTACTAATAATGCCTGAACAAGAGGTCCGAACGCTAAAGCATTCGACACCGTGCCCCATTCTTGGCTCCTTCAATGTTTGGATGTATACAAGGTCCACCCGTAAATCCAAAACTTCCTGAAAACTGCGATGAGTCGATGGAATACAAAACTGTATCTCTCTAATGGAAAACAATCCGTCCACACAGATACTATACACATCCGCAGAGGGATTTTCCAGGGTGACTCTTTAAGCTCTTTATTGTTCTGTTTAACCTTGAATCCCCTCTCTACTCTACTTAATTCATCTAATTATGGAATCGCTCTTAAAAAGGGGAACTCAACTCTTCTTCGTGTCTCACATCTCCTTTACATGGATGACCTGAAGCTCTATGCAGACACTGAGAGTCATATGCGGCAACTAATAAACGTGACGGAGAAGTTCACTGACGGCATCAAGATGAAATTCGGTTTGGATAAGTGCAGGAGAGTGAATATCATTCGGGGTCATATGCAAGTTATAAATTTGGAAACTGATAATGAACCAAAGATTACCTTCATGGAACCCCATGAAACTTACAAATACTTGGGTTTCCAACAGTCACTCCGAATCAAACACACTGTTACTAAGAACATACTAACAACTGAAGTGTGTAAACGATTGCATGGACTCTTAAAAACTCAACTCTCTGCTAGAAACCTTGTGCAGGCCATCAATTCATTTGTTATTCCAGTGCTGACATACTCCTTTGGCGTTATTAAATGGAGCAATACCGACCTCGACAACCTCCAGAGAACAATTCGAACCGCTATGACTCAACACCGAAAACATCATCCCCATTCAAGTACTGAGCGTTTTACCCTACCAAGGTCGCAAGGAGGGCGAGGTATTGTAGATCTCATAAATCTACACAGCTCTCAAATTGCTTCACTCAGAAGATACTTCTTGGAACATTGTGGGAGAGTTCAGCAAGCAGTGAGCGCAGTTGATAATAACTATAGTCCTCTGAACTTGAAAAAGCTTGATTCGCCTGTTCAACCAATCATTGAAACGGAAGAGAAGATAACCTTATGGAAAGCGAAGGCACTGCATGGAAGGTACCCTCACGAGCTGAGTAAACCAGAAGTCGACATCTCTGCGTCGCACGCATGGCTCCAGCACGGGGATCTCTTTCCGTAGACAGAAGCCTTCATGATAGCTATCCAGGACCAAGTGGTACCAACATTGAACTACAGAAAACACATTCTGAGAGATTCTACCATTCATTCCGACTCGTGTAGAAGATGTGAGGCTGCAAGCGAAACTATCCAACACGTGACAAGTGGATGTAGCAGCCACGCACAGGTGGAATACAAAAAGAGGCATGATGAAGTGGCGAAGCAGGTCCACCAATTATTGGCATTGAGAACGGGCATACTCGCCACTTCCGTGCCGTATTATAAATATGTGCCTCAGAATGTGCTTGAAAGTAGTGAGTACACACTCTACTGGGATGGCTCCATTATCACTGACAGACACGTCGGCGGCAATAGACCCGATATAACGTACATTGATAGAAACCAACAGCAGGTTTTCCTTATAGATATATCAATACCCAATACCCACAACATATCGGGAAAATATCAAGAGAAGATCCAGAAGTATACCGATCTCGCCCATGAAGTCGCAACTCAGTGGAACTTCAGTAAAGTGACAACTGTGCCTATAATAATATCAGCTACAGGAGTGATCCCGAAAATGACACTTCGGGCACTGGAGTGTCTTCACTTGGATGCCAGGAATGTATATAACATGCAAAAGTGTGTAATTTTGAATACATGCCGTATTGTCAGAAGCCATCTGAACCTTCAGTAAAGCAACCACACACCTGGTCATCATTCCTGTGTGTGGTTGACATACCGACCAGTAGATACTGTGAATAATGTAAGATAATAAATAATAATAATAATAATAATAATAATAATAATAATAATAATAATAATAATAATAATAATAATAAAATTTAAAAAATTGTGAGTTCAGCAATAATTGAAAAACTAAACTCTTCGTTCCCGAGTTATAAAACATTTTTTTTTGCACCGCCACCGGTAAACGAACTGCAAATTTAATTTTTGCACTGCTAACAGAATAATAACTCATGTCCAGAGAAGAAGAATTTATTAAGAAATAAAGATACAAAAACTAAGAAATAAACTATGCTAACTCAAATCACGATAACACCACACAAGATAACGCCAAGACACCGCCAAGAACTTCGTAACTGAAATTAATGATAGAATATAAGGAATTAATCAAAGGTTCGCGTTGGCCCGCAGTGGTTCCCAGCGTCACTCTCGCTCACAGCCTCTTGAATCACTCTCAAATATTGCGCGTTCAGCTGATTCGCGGAGTAGAATCTCTTATATTCTACTCGAGAGTTACTATCTAAGAGTAAATGCTTACTCACGGGTAACTACTCTCAACTTTACTCGGCTT
The DNA here is from genome assembly GCA_038098605.1 of Gryllus longicercus. Taxonomy (NCBI): domain Eukaryota; kingdom Metazoa; phylum Arthropoda; class Insecta; order Orthoptera; family Gryllidae; genus Gryllus; species Gryllus longicercus. Next base: position 496,148 of record JAZDUA010000641.1, read on the forward strand.
TTGGTGAAAGCGGCTCACAGTCGGATATTTAAACCCCTTGGATCGCCCGAACCCGCATACTCGTTTTTGTGGCTTCAATACAGCAGTTAAGAAACTTACATTTCATGTTTTCTGTTTCAAAAATGTAATATGTTCAAATTCAATTTCATCCACTTTCTTGAAATATTAAATGGTTTAACACCTTCTCTCTTTCTTTCTGTTCTTAAAATGTTAATTCTATTTTCGGAGCTTTAAATTATTAGTAATCTATTTATTCTAATGTATTTTACTCACATTTTAATATTTTTTTCTTGTACTAGAAAACTGATGATGGTGGCTAAGTCATCGAAAGCTGCTCTTGTAATAAACAATATTGTTGGCAATGACGACTCATATAGTTATTTCATTATTTACCGTCGAAAATGCCAAAGAAATTTTACAAATACATTGTGCTAGCGGTGTTTGTTAATGATGCGGATAAAGGTTACAGCCCTATGAGTTTCTTCAACATAAATGCCTTCGTAGTCGACAATCTACAATGTTCAATGAATATTATCCTTAAAATAAAGTTTTTATCGTTTAATGATCATGTCGAAGTTTGTACCTGAAAAAGAACATTTGCGGCACTCACTGCTTTTCTGATTTAAGTAAAAGAAAAAGGGTGTGGAAGGTCATTGTTTAGTTGCAGCTAGCTGCAGCTTTAGCTGCAGTATAAAACGTAAATTGAGCCTCGCCTCAATCATATAGAGCGATTGGATCGATCTATATCGATATAGAGCCAAGGATTTTTATAAGAGTGAGCGAAACTGACAGTTCGCTAAACAAGTGAACATCGCGTGTAATTCGTCGAAGGATTCTTCCATCGCGGCAGCTGCTCAGCCGCCTCTTCGCGAGGGTTTGTTTACGGTTCCAGCGAAGACATACAGAAGTCTAAGAGTTTTGCTGAGGTATATGCACGTACGCGACTCCAGGAGATATTGAAATTCAATTATGTATGTGGGAAAATGTCTTAACTGCTCTCATATTCAGCAAAATAAAAATGTCTCAAGAGTAAATGGAATAAAAAAAATACTTTTCAGGGGACGTTCAAATACCTTTTCTGGGCGTTTCACAGCGAATGGCTCATGAATGCTGTAGTGAAGAGGGTGGTTTATTTATAATTGTAACAGTCCGACTATCAATACTTAGTATTATGCTCTCATAACTCATATGTGACTTAATAATTGTTACATGTCGCTCATGTTCTGCATGTCAATGCATTTCTTAATCTACCTTGTATGTCTATTTCCACTCTTATTTTTGGATGAATAATAGGCACATTTTTTATTTTCACCCTCACCAATTAAAACACTAAACAGTGAACGCTGCCTTTTGCTTGTACGCTTGCATCCACAGTTGAAGGCTTCAGTGAATTTTCTTTAGAGTTAACAACCGTATCACAGTTATACAAAAAATTAATATAAAACGCGAAGCACAGAACCACGAAAGGCTCTGGACCACAGCTCGTCACCTTTCCCCTCACGAGCTGGAAGTACATGCACCGCCGCCAGAGCGCATCTCACATCCAAGACGACGTCTTAAAACAAAGATAATGCTTACCACACACAGACTAAATCCAATGGAATGTTTATAAAAAAATATTTACAGTAGAGCACATAACTCTGCACTCCCTAGTTTGAATTATTTCTCGTGGCGCACTATATTTTCGCGCGACGCGCACGCCATTTACAAGTCAGCCAACTGCAAACGTACGAAGGACACAACGACTACAGAACCTTCAGTTGCGTTGCCAGCACTGGCTGTCAAAATAGTCCTCTCTTACAAAAATCGCTCTATAATAGACGCTGGAAGTGTTGTTCCCTTCACTTGTTTCCCAGTGATCTGGTTGCTACCAACATAAATGCACTGCGCCAAGTTAACAAAGTCTGTATTGAAATATGGATAGTTCCTGTTGTCTGCATTCAGAGTGTGTGCCAACTCGTGCTGTTGGTGTGTGCAGGCTCCGAGGGGCCGAAGCGAGAGCCGGCGGCCGAGGGCCCGCCCGCTGCGCCCGCTGCGCCCGCTCCGCCCGCGCCCGTCGCCCGACTCGGCCACATCTACGCCCAAATGCTTTGGCCCTTACTCCTGGCCTCCCTCTTCGCCAGCATAGACTATGAGGTCGACGATGATTATGATCTGTGGGCGGAAATGCAGTTCATTGACTTAGGCAGGTCATTGCCCATTGCGCGAGGCCGACGGCGACCACGAAACAAAGCACGATGGAACTAGTGTTGAATAAAATATGCATATTTAAATTATGCTTCATCGATGATTACTCTTTTGATTACTCTCGCATGTTAAACCATATCCTTTCCTTATCCATTTCTCTATCCTTTCCATTAAAAAGGAGAGTTGTTAATGAAACATTTATTTGTTGAAAAAATGTAACAATGTAACTGTGTACTTACATAATATCAAGCAAAAATAAAAACAATCCAATTGATATAGGAAAAAAATTCCATAAAGGTTTATTTAGTTTTATAGAGATATGTTATTGACACTATTCACTCTTCCTGAAAACAATTGAAATAAGTATTCAATCTTCCTTGACAGTTAGCTTTTTGCTTTCCTTGATAGCCCCAAAAAGTCAGCAAAGGATTTTTCTCTTGAGAACGCCAAGTAACGTTTCGCGGGGAGAAGACTGTGTGCGTGTGCGTGCGTGAGTGCGTGCGTGCGCGTGTGTGTGTGTGCGGAGTGAGCGAGTGGCCGGCGGGGAAGTCCTCGCTGCTGTTCGTGCGTGTCTTCGTGCGTGTCTTCGTGCGTGTCTTCGTGCGTGTCTTCGTGCGTGTCTTCGTGCGTGTCTTCGTGCGTGTCTTCGTGCGTGTCTTCGTGCGTGTCTTCGTGCGTGTCTTCGTGCGTGTCTTCGTGCGTGTCTTCGTGCGTGTCTTCGTGCGTGTCTTCGTGCGTGTCTTCGTGCGTGTCTTCGTGCGTGTCTTCGTGCGTGTCTTCGTGCGTGTCTTCGTGCGTGTCTTCGTGCGTGTCTTCGTGCGTGTCTTCGTGCGTGTCGCGGTGCGAGAGGCCGCCTTCCCGAAAGCGATAACTGCGCGGTTCAATCAACTACCTTTATTTTCCCTTGATAATTAGCATACAAAACAAAAACCACGTTCTTTAAGATGCACTGTTGCAACGAACAACCATTACAATTCCCAGATATCATATTATTTTTCTATTATTTTTCATTGGGCGATTGTGACAGGACAAGTTGGCTGTTATGCAGCATGAAGGGAATGGAGGTCTACGTGCTAGATGCCCCTGCTTTCAGTCTCCGGGTAATTTTACATTTTCCTTCTACAAAAACTGCATGCATCTGTACTATGAACTACAAAATAATAACAAAGATATTATCTTTGTATGTATCCCTGACCACATTAATGATAATGAAGTAATAGATGAGGGTGCAAAACATGCTTCTAGTTTATTGCTAACATCAAAATAAATAGCTCACAACGATTTTGTATATCAAAAAAGCTTTAAAGAAAAACTTGAAAAATGCAAGGATATGTAATAAAAGAGATCCCTCCCAAACAAATAATTTTTAATTGGGAAATCTATTTTTGAAGATGGAGCGTCTTGCCTTAAAACAAGAAGACATCAAGTAATTTCAACTAACTCACAAGTGCTTTGTACAAGAGAACCTTCCAACCTCTGAGACATGTGGGCCATCCATTGCCGTTGTTCGTCTGCTGACTTAAATATCTTAAGAACCAAATGCAAACTATCGAACAGCCTTCAAGAGCTCCTAATTGACATCAATATGACCTAAAAGGAACTTAACTTCTTATGAGAACTAGGGGTAGATAAAAATATATGAAATATGTCCATTTCTTCTTCAACTACAGATAAATTAAGTAAATAGTATCTCAACATTGGACTCAACTGATATCTGGCAGCTTAGCACTTTCTTGCTCTTGAACTAGTGTTTACATTTGCTCGTAGTGTACTAAAATGGAAGAGTTGTTAAGAATAACTCACTGTAAATTAACCGTTTATTTGTATATAATAGATAACATATCTACCTAATAATCCACGAAAATAAGGTTTATATCAAGATGAGTACTAAGAGTCTATATACAATACCAATACGTTGTTATCCATATCAATTTAAAAGAATTGTTCATATATTTTGTATCATTTTGTAATATTTGATTTCTTTAAATATTGTATATTTTTGTAATAATCATGTGATCACTCATGACCTTGAAGTTACTGCGACCCTAATAACCACTTTTGCGACTTCTCCAAGGAGTAAATTTTCCTTCAAGATACCCGAAACTGTGAAATACCGTTAATACGAGTAATGCGATTAGAATTGCGGTACTTCAAACATATGTTTATTTCTTCCTCAAATTGAAAGTAATTGTGGAAAAATTTACGAGCATTGGTATTTGGTGAGAATGAATCTTCAGAAAATATTCATTTTCCATTAAGTAATTTAAATTCTTATTTTTTTCAATAATGTTTCTCCAATCTACCCGACTTAAGCCGGAGACAATTCATAACCAAATATAACTAGCAAAGAAATTAAAAAGAAATTCTAGTTGAATTTCGTTTATACATTGCGAATCAAATTGTTAAATTGCGACGATCCAATGTGAATATATCAGGTAATAAAAATTTTGAAATGCTGGAACTTGTATTTCAGGTAGTTCTGACAATGTTATATCACGTTAATTAACCACTCTCTAACAACAATCACTTTTCCTCAGACCTGAAAGCTGCATTACGTAAGAACTAATCTTATAGTCGATTGTCTGTCCTCACTTTCCGATTTCAAAGCCATTAGATTCCCATTAGCTTACGACGGACGCTCCCAAAAGTTGTAGAAAAAGTTTTATACAAGCTGATTACGTCCTACTTTAATCATTACAATTTATTAAATAAATGCCAGTCTAGAGTTACGATGGGAAAACTAAAAATTAATTGCACTCCTCATGGTTACAGAAGACATCATAAATTCTTACTCTTTAACTAAGTTTAAGCTTACACGCAATAAAAGTAATGAATAAATACTTTAAGATTATACAGCACCTCAGGAACATTTATCATTTATTAAATATGTAATATGGAAAGCATCCAATGATTGGGATGCTAACGCTTGTAACAAAAATATTTACCTACGAATTTTATGCATCTTTGCAAGCAGGTACCCCAATCGAATCTTTTTCCATCACAACAGCAGCCAATAATTTGAAAGTGGTGCTAATAAATAATTACAAATATGAATGTTACTTGAAGAAAGAAAATATTAAGAAGTGAAGAAACGTATCTGATATTTCTGTTTATGTTTGTTATCAACATTGCTATATGTTATGGAGTTATATTGTAAGTTGTAAGTTATATTGTATTGTAAGTTATGTTGTAAGTTATATTGTATTGTAAGGTTGTCAACACTGTGTCACTAGATTGTCGTTGCGAATCAGTTGTAGTCAGTTGAATTTATGTTCAGTGTTCAGTTTTGATATCAGACACAAGAGACACTATTTTGTATCCATCTTAATCCACATTAAAGTTTATCTATTTAAATTAGTTACAGTGTTCTTTATTGGCCTCATAACATGGCGCTGTCTGGAAATATTTTATTTATATACTGAAATGTGGAGATATATTCGGCAATTGATGATATCAATATCTCTGTGAAAAGTGAGGTTATATGAACCCGAGTTGAATTGTGGATTGCGAATGAGTACAGCATTCGTTAATAGGTGTCTAATATTAATATATATGAGAGACGTATATTGATATAAAGCTATAATGGAAGGTTTGAAGCCGCCACGGTGTTTAAATTTGAACTCTTCCAATATGTCAGAGGAGTGGAAAATTTGGAAACAAAGTTTTGAGACGTATATGGAGGCATCCGGTGGCAATGAAAAAAGTGATTTGGTAAAGATTGCTATTCTTTTACACGTTTTAGGCGAAGAGACAATGCGTATTTATGATACGCTTGACATTACGGAAGATGAAAAAAAGGTTTATGCCACAGTTATGACGAAAATTAACAACTATTTTGTACCTCAAGTTAATACCAGTGTAGAGACGTATAAGTTTAACTGTCGTGTGCAAGGACAGTCAGAAACTTTTGACAGTTTTGTTACGGATCTGAAGAGAATGAGTGCACTTTGTGATTTTGGTAATGCACGTGACAGACTCATAAAGGACAAAATAGTGCAAGGTGTATGTGACCAAAATCTAAAACGAAAATTGCTTGCTGAGGCAAACTTAACCTTAGCCAGCGCAGTTGAGATGGGTAGAGCAGCAGAGCAGACACAACAACATTTGGAGACAATGGAAAGACAGTCATTATCTGTCGAGACCATTCAGAAGAATAATGAGCAATACGCGAGGAAGTTCACGGGAAGCTCCTGGCAGGGAAACAAGGTACAGCAGCCGTCAACGAGTAAAGCCTATCAAAAAAAGGGGTCAACTTCAACACCAGTCAGAGGATGTGGTAAATGTGGACTTAAACATGAATGGGGACAGTGTCCGGCATTTGGTAAGACGTGTCGAAAGTGTAAAGCGTTAAATCATTTTGCGAGAATGTGTAAAAGTAAACTAGTGTATGAAGTAAACACATACAGTGAGGATGACGGAGATTGTTTCATGGGTTCAATTCAAGTAGAAAAAACAGTAAATAGCATTGATTATAATAAAAACGACTGGTATCAGATTGTGGAGTTAACTGATTGTGACAAGAGAGTGAAGTTCAAACTAGACACGGGGGCACAAGTTAATGTGTTGCCTATGTCTAAATTAAAGCAAATGAAAGTGGAACAAAACATAGTTCATAGTAATGTAACGTTGAGAACCTTTGCCAACACAAAGATACCAGTTGTTGGTAAAATCACTTTGCAATGCAAAGAAAATGACCGTATTAAAAATGTAGAGTTTCAGGTTGTAGATTTTGATAAAAGTTTTCCAATTTTAGGTTTGAAAGGAATCGAAAAGTTAGATTTATTGCAAAGGAGTGTGAGTGAAATCAAACTAGAAACTGTTTTTTCTACGCATCGGGATTTATTTCGGGGTATTGGAGATATATCAATAAAAAAATGTAAAATTGTGTTGAAAGATGATGCCGTACCGAAAGTGTCCGCGTGTAGGAAGATCCCATTTAAACTACGAGATAAAGTAAAAGATGAGTTAAATCGAATGGAAAAATTAAACATTATACAAAAAGTGACAGCGCCTACAGATTGGGTTAATCCTATAGTTGTTGTAAACAAACCTGATAAGAATGTCAGAATTTGCTTAGATCCGTTTGAATTGAATAACGCGATTAAAAGGGAACATTTTAAACTACCAACATTTGAGGAATTAACGGCTGATTTGAACGGAACAAGATTTTTTTCGACGCTTGACGCTCATAAAGGGTTCTACCAAATTCGTTTGGAGGACGAAAGTTCGGATTTAACGACTTTTAATACTCCTTTTGGTCGGTATAAATTCTTAAGATTACCTTTTGGCCTATCTTGTGCTCCTGAAATGTTTCACGCCACTTTTACTGATATTTTTAAAGATGTTGAAGGAGTAAAGATTTATATTGATGACATTTTAATTGCAGCAAAAACTCAAATAGAACATGATAAAATATTAAAACAAGTATTGTATAGGGCAAAGGAAGTAGGAGTGAAATTTAATAAAGAAAAATGTATATTTGGAGTCAGTTTGGTTAAATTTATGGGACACATTTTGAGCCAAGATGGTATTCAAATTGATAAAGATAGAATAAAAGCAATATTGGAAATACCGGTACCAGGCAATAAAGCGGATCTGAGCAGATTTTTGGGTATAGTGACATTTGTATCAAGATTAATACCGAATATGACTGATTTGACTTACAAGTCAAATGCGCGGATTGTTGAAAAAAGACGTAACTTGGAACTGGTCGAATCAGTGTCAAACATTTTGACAAGCTGAAAGAGTGTTTATCGCAGGCACTGGTATTGCATTATTTTGACGCCAATAAACCGGCAACACTTTCAGTTGATAGTTCGCAGAATGGTCTTGGAGCAGTCTTACTACAGGATGGTTGTCCAGTGATTTATGCTTCTAAAACATTAACTGATACTCAGCAAAAGTATGCCCAGATTGAAAAGGAAACTTTAGCGATTGTTCATGGCTGTGAGAGATTCCATCAATTCATTTATGGTCAAAAGGTTGTGGTGGAGACCGATCACGAGCCATTGGTTTCTATATTTCAAAAACCATTGGACAAGGTTCCTCTTATACTTCAACGATTGAGACTTAGGCTACAGGGTTATGATTTAGATGTTCGTTATAAACCGGGAAAAATGTTATATATCGCTGATGCTTTATCGCGTGCGAGTATTGATGATGTAAATTTCCAGTTGAATGACGAGTCTGATTTACAAGTTAATTTGTTGAATGTAATGTATAACGTAACTGATGAAAAGTTGAACAAAATAATTAAATATACAGAAAAAGATGATGAGTTACAAAAACTAAAAGAAGTAATACAAAATGGGTGGCCTGTAGAAAAACGATATGTTCCGCCGGAATTAACTCCATATTGGTCAGTAAGGTCAGAATTGAGCGTTTATAATGGCTTAATAGTAAAGGGGCTACAGATTGTAATACCGCGACTACTGAGACGTGAAATGATCGACAGAGCACATTATAATCATATGGGCGTTAAAAAGACGACAAATAGAGCACGTGATTGTATGTACTGGCCAATGATGTTTAAGGAAATTAAAGATAAAGTTGATAGTTGATCTGTCTGCCTTTGTAATTCGAAATCTAATCAAAAAGAAACCCTTGTAAATAGGGATCTTCCTACGAAACCGTGGGAAATTGTAGCGATGGATATATTTAAATTTGAAAAAAAAAGAATACCTGCTGATAGTTGATCTGTACTCAAAATACCCAGAAGTCGCGCCACTTAGAAATATGTCGTCAGAATCGGTGGTAAATGAATGTAAAGCTGTTTTTGCTAGACATGGCAAGCCTGAGAAAGTCTATTCAGACAACGGGACAAACTTTGTGAGTAGAGAATTTCGAAATTTTGCGAAGGAATGGGAATTTGAGTGTACGACTTCGTCAGCAGGTTATTCACTGTCAAACGGGTTTATAGAACGGCATGTCCAAACGATTAAAAATTTGCTTAAAAAATCACTCAAAGATAATAAAGATATTTATTTAACACTGCTGGAGTATAGAAATACGCCGATAGATAGTAATTCGCCATCGCCGGCGCAATTGTCATTCAATCGTAGACTTAGAAGTATTTTGCCTTATACAGATAAATTACTAAAACCTGAGATTCAAAAGGATATTGTAATAAAAGCGCAAAATAAACAATACATTCAGAAATATTATTATGACAAACAAGCGAAAGATCTAGTTCCGTTGCAGGTAGGAGACAGGGTTCTTTTGCAAACAGAAAAGAGAAATTGGAAACCAGGTGTGGTACGAGAGACAATGAGTAGACCGCGATCATATAAGGTAGAGCTTGAGTGGAGATCGGTGTTAGAGAGGAACCGCAGATTTCTTCGAAAAGATAGTGCTGTGGTTGTTGATAAAAATAGATATAATGATATTTCTGAAAATAATGTTGAAATTGAAGATAGTGTGAGTAGTCCTACATCGGAAGCAAATGTTAAAGTAGACAAAGTTGTAACGAATGATAATTCGCCAAACAATGTAAATGCTGAAAATATTGTTGTTGACCATAGTAATGAACGAAACATTGTAAAATCAAGTCCAGTTAGTAGACCTAAAAGAATTACTAAAAAACCTTCGTATTTGAATGATTATACAACGTAACTTCAGGGGAAGATGTTATGGAGTTATATTGTAAGTTGTAAGTTATATTGTATTGTAAGTTATGTTGTAAGTTATATTGTATTGTAAGGTTGTCAACACTGTCACTAGATTGTCGTTGCGAATCAGTTGTAGTCAGTTGAATTTATGTTCAGTGTTCAGTTTTGATATCAGACACAAGAGACACTATTTTGTATCCATCTTAATCCACATTAAAGTTTATCTATTTAAATTAGTTACAGTGTTCTTTATTGGCCTCATAACACTACAATTATTAAACTATTATATTCACGGTACCATGAAACTGGCGGAAGAAAATTAGGGGTTGTTGCCATTTTATGTCAGCACTAGTTTGTTAGCATTCGACTTCCGTAGTTGGTGTCCGAAATATTTTACAATATGTACAAAATATTTGTTTTGTAAATAACATGGAAATGCCGGTATATTTGAGTAATTCACAATAGTTACGTGCAATTGTGATGCAACGTATTTTTGTATAAAGTATCTGATATTTGTGCTCTTAATGTTCTGAAGATATTTTAACAGAAATTAAACAAATTTTGTGTATCGTAAAGATTATGCGGTTCAGTTGCGGTCGACGCTCATTACAACCGCATAAGTGTTCTTTTGTCTCATGCTGTAGCGTCAGATGTATTTGAGGGGAATGCGATGTGCAGTTGGAGGTAATTCTATGAGGTGGACTGTACCTAATGGAAATTACCGTGTAGCATTGATGTGTAATAATACTCGATATCGCCCAAATGATATCTCCGCTCCGTTTGGTTGGGGGCATAAATCAGAACTCATAGCGGGCAGTACACACTACCTCGCCGTCTCAGGTGGCGAGGTTATAAACACTGTCAAAAAATTTGGAATTTGTGATGCACAATAAATGTTTGCGCAAGAATTTTCTAATTTCTATTTCCTCCTCAAATTTCAATTTTGCTCCATTGTATCCTACCATCCATATAATATCATCATGATTATAATTGTTATCACGTAATCTACGTAATCGCTCCGACAGGCACGGCCTTGCTGTCAAGTGCGCAGCAAAGAAGCAACTGCATTTCAATTATTTGGTCAAACTGGACCAATCAATATAGGCATGGACGAACTTGTTTCGTTAGTTTAAGAAACCTGTGGGATACCTAGCATTCAATTCTCAAAAAATATGGCAGAGCAATTCAAAAGAAACTTATGAAATGAGTTGCAAATGATGTGGAGTTTCTGTCAAACGTGAATCCAACGTGAATATAAATAAAACGGGAATGTAAAGTATCCTTTAAAATCTCTCTAAAATCTCTCATGTGATGGGAATTTTTGATAGAAATAGGTGGACACAGGGTGATTCAGTCCTTGTTGCTAATACGCCGGTTCTTTATCTCATATGTAATGTACAGATTGAATTTACCAAAATTGGATATTCTTCGTCGTTTAGTTTCGTAATAATAAACGTTAAACTTTGGACTCTGCGTTTGTGTTCTTGCAACACGAGCTATGGAAGGCGAGCAAGCGGCCCCCCTCGAGTTCGTGCTCGCCGCGGCTCAAAAACCTCAATTGCGAACACTCTCCGAGGTCAGCGCACAGTCCCTCGTATGGCGAGCAATTCAGGCGGAGAGTTATACCTTTTCCATTACCAGCGGGTGCAGCATATGCACTGTAGACACTTAGTACGTCGTTTTCAATTCGCTAAGCATCTACAAAAGAAGCGTTGAGTATCTGAATTTTATGACTCAGGTACTCCCCACGCTTGCGCTACCGAAGTCTAGAATCGCGATGACCTTCGGCGCATTTAAGTGGCGGCCGAAGTAAAGGAGCAAATGCCGTGCAGAAGCTTTTCTTGCTTTCACGCAAAAGGAGGCCATTTGGAACACTTGCAGAGCCTCTGATACAAGAGGAGAAAATGCGAATTTTGGCTGCGTTCCCAAATATGATCAAGTATCGTAAATAACAATAAAATAAAATTTTTGCTCTCTCCTTTTACGTTCGTTAGAAAAAACACAATAATTTCAATAGAGAACAACATTTAATGTAATATTTAAGCTATATACGTTTGCAAAAATCACCATTATTTCATGTAGAACATCAAATGATTTTATTATACACTAAGTAAACCCAACAAGATCGTTTAGTGTTTTAAGCTCACCGTGTATATTGTATTATTTCATCACTTAATACTTTTACATGAAACTATAATTTAAAATGTATTTCAAAAAATATCTACCATAATAGTTGTAATTTTTTGGTTTTGAAATAAATAAAATAACTCGTAAAATTTCTTGATACACCACTCATTGCCTATCTGTTCTAATCCACCTTTTCCATCGTTTCTGCCACTTTTTGAACACGAACGCCGTGCCATCTTTCCTGGGCCTCTTTCAGCGCGCCTCCTCAGCTTAGATGACCTCCAGATTGTCTTTGCGTTTCCGTCCACTGAGCGGAAACTTGTGTTGAGGGAACAGAAGTCGCAAGGAGAGAAATCTGGACTGTACGGTGGATGGGGTACAGTTGCGATGCCTCCAGCGTTCAAGGAATCCACTGAGCTGGAGCCTCGCGTTGCGATGATCCGCGTTGCATGGCCAAATCATCGAGCACAATCGCAAATGCGCTGCTGATTGAAGACTGCGGCAAGCTCTCTAGTGGTCATTCGGCGAACTTCGCAAATAATAGCGGCAGCTGATTTTTCGGTTCTTCCCGAATTTTACCAAACATTTCACGCTGCTACAACATTGCTCTAAGTTTATCCATGCTGGACATGGTAGGCGAATATTTAACACACGTTACATGAAGCGTCACACACGTTCACTCACTACACCGTTGAAACTAACAGTATTATTGGCTTCTTGTACCCTTCTTGAAACTAACAGTATTTTTGGCTAAGCGTATAGGTTACACGATAGTATTCAGTGCTGCCTCCTTTCGCAACACATTTTCCCTCAGGGTTCCTATTATCAATACTTTTTGCACAGCCCTCGTAGATCTATTCTACAATATTTTCGTTAATGCCTCGAGCATTCCTTTTGGTTCGCCAATCACAAAACAAATCATACGTTTTCTCACAAGTGGTTACATATTTTGAAGTCATCAAACTAGAGCATGCAGCTTCTGCTTTTTCCAGGATATCATCTGGCATGAAAATATCTTCTGATACTTCGAAATTACCAGACTTGTTTTCTCATTCAACTTACATTAGCAGAGAAAGCATTGAACTTTTCGATCACAAACAAGCATCCAGTACCATCAATACTTACCACAGAAAATGGAGAGTAATGACAAGTGATATCTCATAAAAGGGATAATAGTGTATTTTGAATTAGCGATAAACTGTAAACACCAAAAACATTGTACGTAACACGTTCTCTTCAAACTTTTAAGGACTCAGCCGGAAGAGTAACTACTCTTCTTCGCCTTCGCTGTCTCGTAGTTAACCTTCCCACTTCGTTTTTGAAATACTCAGTTAGAGAACTCGTGTCATAAATAACCATTACATGTTTTGATTGGTTCGTTTGTTGGTGTGCGCCGAGGGCCATTGGCGAGAGCTGTGGCCTCGAGCCGCCGAACGGGTGCCCCTCTCCAGCAGAGAGCGGTGCCAGAGCGCGAGGTGGAAATCGTACCGTTGGACTTTTCTGAGGGCTCGATAATGTGGAGCGGACGGTGCCCATTCACTTCTATTTGCTTGTGCGAGAGTATGTTTGAAATCGTGATTGCACACTTTCAAGTATTAGAATAACTTCTTGTCAGACAAAACAGAAATAAAAGATGTCAGTAAAGAATATATATGTGGAGAGCATGGCCGATAGGAGGAGTAGAGTCAGGCCAAGGGTAAGATGGAATGATGAGGTGGAAGAAGAACTGAGGAGCCTAAGAATGAATATACGGAGAAGAAAAGCAGAAGACCAATGAGAGTGGGCCACAGTAATAAAAGAAGCCATGGCAAACCCATAGTGCCAGAGAGCTGACAGACGCAGAAGAAATTTACACTTCCTCCTTAGTCATCCTACCTCTCTCCTTCCTGTCCATCTGTAGTCCTCTGGCAGTGCTGGTAGTCCGTTGTCTCGCGTCCTTCCTAGATGTTCACACCGTCTTTTATTTCCTTCAAGTTTCTTCAGCAGCGGTTCGACTTTCAATTCCTTTTTTATCTCAGCATTGTTTTGTTTGTCTAAAATTGAATTGAGAAGGGGTTTTCTCACTAATTTCATTTCTTCCACCTGGATTATCAAGTTATCATTTTTTGATATTACTCTTGCTTAGACTTCGTACGTTTGCCCAGTCAAGGACACTTTACACGCACGGCGCACATCAGCCAATGGACGAAGCGCATTCAGAAAGTACGTTCCCCTTTTCGCTTTGGAAGCACACGCTTTTAAGCAGGGAAAGTGTGCATGCGACCTTTGACGTACAAATCGTGTGCCATCCGAAGAGGTCCGGCCGCTTCCCAGTAGCGTGTCAGCTCGTCCTTGCATGCCTACTACAGGCGTTGCAGTAGGTATGCGAGTGCTGGCATGCTAACTACGCTGCTCCATGGCAACGCTCGTCCCCATACGGCGCGGCAAACAGCAACCGTTCAGCAGCAGTTTGTCTGAGAGCTGTTTGTTCATCCCCCAAACAGCCCTGATCCTGATCTCGCACCCAGCAATTTCGATTTTTCCTGCACCTGAAGACATTCCCGCCAGCGTTTTCATATCAACGAGGAATCGAAGACTGGTTCCAGTCGCAGGAGGCACAATTCTACGAGCAAGGTATACAAACGTTGATACCACGATATGACAAGTGTCTCAATTCGTGTGGTGTCTATGTCGCAAAATAAAAGCTCAAACATTGCTGCCTATTGCCAATAAAGTTTAGCATGTCACTATATTTTCATGTATTTTACAAAATAAGGAAACTTGCTTTCTAGATGGGCTACGCTCATACGAGTGTACCTCCAGCAATCGTAAGAAAAGGCAATACAGTGCGAGAAGGAGACTTGTCTCGAGTGGTACGGCCTTACTGAGTATCCCTGAGAATCATTCGTCTCGATGATTGAACCCCGCCATGATTGAACGAGACCAGTTTGTCAGTGTAACGAAAGATTAGTATTCTAACAACGGCAAAACATATTCAACAAGATATTGCTTTGAAGAATAGCTTCTATTGTGAGTTCTTTTACTATACTTTGAATTTTATTTTATATCTCAATTCATGCTCGCGGCAAAATGTCATTGAATCTGTAATTAAAAAGTTATTAACCGCTAGATGGCGAGCAAGAAACTCATCTTCTCTGGCCCTATGTTCCAGAGATGGGAAGTTAGGTGACCCATGATGTGTTTTCTTGATAGGATATACAAACAAAGGAATGCCGTGGTATGACTTGTCGAAATATGCCATCATATTTTTTAATTGGCTTATTAACTTAAATGGCCTTCTGATACCACGGTGTAAATTTTGGCTACCGATACATAATGCCAATTACTTAAATTTTTTTTTTTTTACTTTGAAACGAATAAAATGAGACTTTTGAGTTATTTGAATGCACGAATCCAAAATGTTTATTCCTGAGAAATATTTAAAATTACTTTTCCCAACATGTTCGCTAGGAACAAATATTACTCGCTTACAGTACAATATTTTGAATTTTTCAGAGTTAAAAGTATTTGTATTCTGAAACAATTGTTTCGTTCTTTGAAGTTAAAATAAGGTTCGTTTGCCAGAGCCTTACTTTTGCGCAGTCAGCCTATTTGTTCGCTGCAACCGCGTTAGCGAGTCGAGTCCGCCGGACCCGCCCCCTTCTATTCCCTTCTTTTAATGTCAGCGCCTCCCGCGGCCGTGCCGTATCTTTCGGCCCCCCCCCCCCTCCGCCCATCCGCTGGGGCTCGCTGCGGCGCGAAGTGAACCGGCGAAGACGCGGCCTCGCTGCACAACTGAGCGCTCTCTCCGAAGTCCACATTCGGGGATTGATTCTCCTCTTGACCCTACTTCTGCCCAACAATGGCGCAGAATAATCTAAATTCTCCGTCTCATTGCAAAGCACCGCTGCGAACATGCACCTGGAATGTCCAAAGTGCACGCGGAAGACTCAGGTGATACGAAACTTAGCTATCAAGCGACAACTCGACATTTTGGCGCCGCAGGAAACGTGGTTTCATGAGCACCACACTGCCCGTGTTCAGGCATACGCGTGTATCGCCGAGACCGCGAGGTCAACCGGGGGGGGGGGGGGCGGCGGTGATGTGCTCCTGGTCCGACGCGACATCCCCCAGCTCGAAGTAACGACCCCACCTGACGGCTTGCGTTCTCTAGAGGCAGTCGTGGTGCGGGTTTAGACGGTCGGCGGCCGACTTACAATCGCGTCCGTCTAATGCCCAGATCAGCAACTAGACACCGCCTGTATCGATGCAATACTCGTGTTAGAAACTAAAATTTTCATCCTAGTGGATTTCAATGCAAGAAACAGACAGTGGGGCTGCTTCGGTGCAAACCGAAACGGTATCCGCTTAGCCAACTACATTGGGACGAGAAGTGGCGGATACGCATGCTCCCCGCAAGAGCCCACGATCTACCCTTCAACCGGAAATCCGGGAATTATTGACCTTGCGGTCGCGAAAAGAGTCGGTTACGCACCCGGCTTTCGATCGTCGGTCTGCTTTACGAACTGTCTGGTTTTCGCTGCCGCACACGCAGCCGTGTCTTATCTTGCGGTGTCCGCGCCTCTTCGCGAATTGAAGAGGCGTTGCGGCACAAACCAATGGCGACGCCACAAGAGAGAAAGACGACGGTAGGCACGACGTGATGACGAAGCAGCAAATGGCTGTTGCAACATCACATACTTTCTCGTAACATTGGCAACGGTTACGTCAATGATACAAGTGTTCCCAGAGCAGCGAGGTGAAACTGACTGCAGGGCGTTCGCGAGACAGGCCTCCTGCGCTTCCTGGAGTGATCGGTTCATCGATTAGTGAGTCCGGGCGCGTCCACTGCTCACGTTATTACTCCCGCAAGTGTAGTGCATATTTCTACTTGGAAGGTGGCGGTGATCTCCGGCTGGATGGCAATGTCCGGCACCGGCAAACCAAAGGGCTTGCAGGGTTTTCTCCAACCAGGTATCTCGCACAAGCTGAACACCGACCCAGTCGGATCAAGCTCTAAGCTCCCGACCTCTCTCCCGTCATGTGTGGAAGTGTAGTGCATATTAGTGTAAGCGTGTGTAAGGGGTGAGGATACAAGGAAGTGGAAGGAAAGATCGCGCGCGGTCCGTGTCCCATTTGTTAGGGTAGTGCTCCAGTATTCGCCTATTGTTGATCGGAGAAACGACGGAAAACTGCCGATCAAAGCAGTCTGCCTCTCGAATTCTCGCCCTGTCAGCATCTGCATTCGATTCAGCAATCTATCGAAACTCCTGCGACTAACGGGACTCGAACCGAAAACCTCCCGATCTGAGGAACTGCAGTGACATCAGTTGATGTCCTGATCCACCTCTCTCGGTGTTAACTACGTGGAGGTGCCATGCCCTATACGCAGAATGCTTGCCAAAAGCAATCACCTTCGCCCTGGTACGAGAGTACACTTTCCAGACCCGCGCAAGAGAAACATTTTGTTCATATCATCCGTCCGTCTCTCTGCTAATGCGTCCGTCTGAAAACAACACTAGCGTCTGAAGTGTTCGTAGGATTTTGGTCTGAATGAATATTCCCTGGTCGATCTGACCAGACTCAAAGCCCTGCTATTTTGAAATGAATTCTTTGAATTTTAGGAATATTTTATATGAAGTCCCTGACATGTTATAAAAATTTTCTCATTAACAGCTCAAAACGTTTTCTTCATTTTCATTCACGCATAGAACAAGGGACGCTTAACGTAAAGGGTATTTTGAGTATAAAATTATATTTTCTCGCTTATGATTTTAAAATAAAAAGAAAATTATGCACCATTTTCAGAATTCCTGAATGGAATAAGTTCAGAAGTAAAAATATATAATGTAGTGAGTCAGTAGTTTATTTTTTGTTATTGTAAATAATGTTCAGTCCGATTTTAACATGATGGTAAATGACAACACTAACAGATATATTCTGCAAATATGAAACGTGAACTCTGAACCTACAATTTGTGTCAATCTCACAGCGAAATACAATAGATTGTAGCTGCGCACAATCACAGAACAATGCTGGGTAACAAAATGTGAACACTATTTCTTAGACGAAACACTTCTTGTTTTCTTGGGTATGATAAATGGTTTGATTCAAACATTTTATATTGATTGAAACATTTTCATGATATTCAGAATGTGCTTACGGTGCTCTCTTCTCTCTTTAATAATTATGTATATTAAAGTTTTTAACATGTATGATACGTAAAACCATGGAAATCAATTGAGCTTTTAAACTGAGTTCTTTAAGGTCATTTTCATAATTTTGTCTTTGTCATATAGTGACAGCTGTGGTTTTTATACTGTAGGGTGAACTTAAGGGAACGAAAGGACAACATAGACAAATACAAACATGCATGCCCCAGACGGGACACGAACCCGCAATCCTTCGACCCTAGGCAGCTACGGTTCTTCAGCCTTAACGACTTCGGCTGTCCAGACCGACTGAACTCAGTGCTACTTTTAAATTCATTTTCAACTACAACGCGAATTGTGTAATGTAAAATCTGTTTTGTTGAAAAATCAGTCATCAATCTCTCCCACTCGCGAAAAACTATTTAATGAACAACTAGTCTTACCAATGGACTTATTAACCAATAAATCCAAACTATTAAATTTTGTGATTTCATTTTATAACCTTTTGTAGTATATTATGAAGCGATGATGTAATGATGAAATGCGTATTAAAACACGAAAAGATGGTACGGTGCGAGCGAGTTTCGTAAACTTCACACGAGTGTATTAATACCTAGTTTCATACGGTACTTTTTCTACGATTTATCAGTTAAACTTTTACACTAAACCGTTTCGTAGCAGTTGACGCACAGAATACAGCCAAGGTAACCTAGCGGACAGCTCGTACCCTACAGGTCAGTCAAATGTTCCCCCCTGTAACTACCTTAGTCAAATAGGATGAAAGTGAAATTACGATCCACTTTATTTTAAATAATATTACTCGTAAAAAATAATATTAATAAAATAAATTAAAA
The DNA here is from genome assembly GCA_038098605.1 of Gryllus longicercus. Classification (NCBI taxonomy): domain Eukaryota; kingdom Metazoa; phylum Arthropoda; class Insecta; order Orthoptera; family Gryllidae; genus Gryllus; species Gryllus longicercus. The sequence continues at coordinate 515,054 of JAZDUA010000641.1, forward strand.
CTGACAAGCTTACTATAATATAAAATGCCATTTTAATGTACACAATCGAACGAAAAATTTACTAGACTAATTCTCAATGATTTCTTAAGTGTTAGTACTTGGTTTGTAAACTTCTGGGATTTGTTAAAAAACTGAATCATGATGAAATATGTGTTGTAATTAGTGTCATTATGCAACGGGTTGCAGCTATTAAATGACATAATTATACAATGGGAGTACAAAAAATATGTTAATGGCTTACAAAACGGAATCAATATTCTGAACATCACTCAATAAATTTCAATAAAAGTAAAAACATGACAAAAAGGGAATAAGAGGAGTTACGTTTTAGTTAAGTTCCTGAGTGTGTTCTTAACGATTTCGTAATCTTCCTCCTCAACTTCAACGGCAATAAAAAATTCATGAGAAGCGCGGAGCAAGTGTTTAGCTCCGCCGTCAAAAGTCGCCCTGGTTTTCTTTGTCCCGAGGAAACAGCGATGATTAACCGCAGCTTAAGAGAAGTAGCGAGGGCCTTGCACAAAGAAGATCAGCGAGAGGAGCCTCGCCTTCTGCGAACGACGGAAAGGAGCTGCGGGCAGCTGCGAGCGGCTGCCTGGGGAGCGGGGAGGCGCGGAATATTCAATTACGGAGGACGTCTTCGCGATTACAGGATTCAGCGCAAATTTAAAACCACAGCTTACGTTAAGTGGGAAGGCGGTGTGATCACAGGATTCAAATATTCTTCATCGCTTGTACCTTCTGCTTTGATAGTTATTTCCTGGAGAGGGGTATGCACCATTATGATCTTTAATTGGCTGCCGGAAGTCCTGTCCTTTGGCTCGACAGCTCGCTACGGGCCTTGGCCAACCAGCGGTGACCCAGCCACTCGGCCATGAGATAAGGGGTTCGCGTGGTTAGCATCTACTGGTCTCCGTAACCTTAGGGTGGGATTTCTCATCGTCACACAGCGATAGATACTGGCACAGTTATAATTTTTCCCCGACCGGGAATCGAACCCGGGGTTGAGTCGAGGAAAGCACGCTTACCCTCGATCCTCCGAGGGCATAGGGTAGCCAGCTAATTGACCATCAGTTGAATCTTTATGATGAGGGTTGAGGGAAATTTGAACCAACACTCTTGGAGTTCTAAGTTCGTCTTATTGAATGTAATACAACTTACGACAATTATTCATCGATTAATTTGCAGTTGCGCCAATGTATTGATGCATGTCAAACATTCATTTTTTATTCACTAGCGAACACTTGGTTTATAAGTGAATTAGCTTCAATAAAAATAAAAGTACGTTTCATAAGTCGCGATGATTACAGAATAATGAACGTCGGATGAAAAAATATATTAACAAGTAGCATTAGTTTGAAGATTATATAGTGAAGAAAAACTTATCTTTAGAAGTAAAACAAGCGAACAACTCACCATTTGATCAAAAGAGCTGAAACACTTGAAGAAAAGCCTGATCTTGATGTGGATCATTGACCGAGAAACTGAGGTACGATACTTGTTACAGACATTTAGTCTTTTAGAGTCATGCAACACAAATTGAAATTAACGCTGTAAATAGTGTTGTTGAAATCAATATTATTTTAGTATTTACTAGGCTGTCCGGGTGACGCCGCGTCCATGGCCTCAGGGCATTACGCCCTGAAGAAGGTCGCAGAATGGCGACCGAAACGTCGGCACCTTCGCCACGGACGCGGTGTCACCCGGACAGCCTAGTAAATACTGACTCCTGCCGCGGAAGCCTACGCTCTCAATATTATTTTCCTTTTTGATGAGTTATATTGTCTTTAGTTGAATAAAGAGTTTATTCGTTGCTTAAACTTGTGTATCCAATTTTATTATTTAATGGCTCCTGCCAATATTTTATAAAATAACGCAATCATATTATTTTATGTGATTTCTTTATTCGAGTTGATGATACTGGCATCTGAAAAATATTACTATGTCGAGTGTTATAGTTAAGATTGCTTAGCGAAAAATAGGTTCGCACATTCAAATAAGTCAGTTTTAATCAACACCACAAAATGATCATCAAGAGGAAAGGGTCTGGTATAACTCACAGCATAATAAATTCTTTAAAGAGACACGTGGATGAGATTTGCTCAAAATCGGTACGATTATTTTCTGTAAGTATGGAAGTTGTAGAATGTTCTCCTAAGAATATTATTTTATAGGCGGGAAAGTTCCCCCCACAAAAACTGGCGGGTGAAATTGTGTCTTTCCAATCGTCCAGACAAATTTGGATACCATTCGATCCGGGGGAGGGGCGCGCTTACCAATCGATACAGCCAGAACTTTAGTGATAATGTGGTTGGCGCAACACACCAATGGCGGCGGGAAAGTAGTTGTTCTCGGGGGGCCTCGATTGTTTACGTGTGAGGCGGAAATATCGTCATCTTTCCCTACCGAAGGAGAGATTTTTACCTGCGCGTACGCCATAACGAAAAATATTTCTGAGCGGGGGTTTTCCATCCAGAATTACTGTCAATAGGCCAGTAAATATTTAGCACTTTAGCAACTGTTGTAACTTGAACTTTATCTCTTGAATGCGAGAAGCGGTTGTGCGCCATCTATCTTGTTTGCGCGCATGCGCCATGATTTGTCCGTGCGCATCGCGCTCAACCTTTTGTTTTTTCCTCAGTTGTTATTGATCGCTGAGCAGTGTAACACGTACATCAGAATATACGATTTGTTTGTTTACTAATCGTGTGTATTTATTCGGCTCGTTGGGCTATTAACCCTTCCTCGCTAACAGCAACAATTATACTATCTTTTAGCAACCAAAGTGTAACTGTCGATCTGTCGATGCTATCAACTTCCGATCTCGAGAGATTTAATTGTTTTTTAGAATTTAGCATCTCAATCACCCCCATTTTTTACACTCATCCCTTTCACTCTCCGCACACAAGTATACTGAGGAGAGAAGTTTGCTATCTCTCTTCGATGAACTCGCCGCAAGACGAATAAATTACCTCAGGTGCTTACGTCGTTGTGGAAGACTTATCGAAGAAAATCTACTGCAAAAACTTTGTTCGATTCTAGAACATACGAGAGGTCATTTTGGCATATTGTTTTTGTAATATTAGCGATTCAATTAAAAATGAAAATTACTTCCATTTTTGTAACAATTTATACATAATAACGTTAATTTATTTATATTTGAAAGTAATTAGTAAATATTTTAATGTGTTGGTTAATGTGGTGAAACATCTGGATAGTAAACAAGTCGTATTTACCAAGTTGTAGCTCACACACTTCTCATCTGGCATAGTTATTTGTGTCACATACGATTTCCGAATAGTTAGTTTTCGAATAGTAAAGATGTGATCTGATGTAGACAGGATACAGGCAATTTTTAATCAGAAACTCGTAAGACCATTTTTTAGGTAATTGATATAACTAAAATACAAATTACAAAAGGAGGGCTGACAAGAATAGTGTAAAAGAAGTAGATATAATGTTAAGAATATTCTCGAGCGTATGTCTTTGGGAAACAATCGCAGGGAGACGATTAATGGCAAAATGCTCTCGCAAATACGCTCTCCTGCCGTAGACACGTCGCCAACCGGCCGACAGCTGCCCGACGGCGAGTGACGGAGGGGAAGAGGAAGCCGTGGAATTCCTGCGGAGCCCCAACTGACGCAGCAGCGAGGGCGAGCGCGGGTGGGGAGGGCAGGGATGGGGCGGGGACGAGGGCGGGGACGAGGGCGTGGGCGATCGCGGGGAATGTCCGATGAGCGAGCTGGGGCGAGGGGAGCCAGGTGGGGGCGGGGCGTGGCGGAGGCGAGTCCGGGGTTGTGGCAGAGGGTTTGGGCGAGGGCGTGGCTGGGGGATGGGCGATGGCAGTGGCGAGGGGCGTGGCTGAGGCGAGACCGGGCTAGAGGCAGAGGGTTTGGGCGAGGGCGTGGCTGGGGGCTGGGCGCCAGGGGGCGCTGCCAGGAGCCCGTCAGCGCATGTGATGGGTCGCTTCCTCGCAGCTCCGCTCCGCAGGTGAGCGCGTGTTTCCGCTTCCGCTAACGCACAGCGCTGCTTGCACGCTCCCCCTCCGCCCCTCTGTATGTGTACGTGTGTGTGTGTGTGGGGGGGAGGCACGTGTCCCACGTTTAGGCGCCTCTGCCTGTACGCGTAGAGCGCTTCTGACTGCGAGCTATGATTTGCTCGCGAACTAACACAGCGAGTGTGGGTACCTGTGCGTGAGAGAGAGAAAGAGAGACACAGACAGGACAGAGAGAGTGCACTGGCCCAATTTTTTTAAAATACCTATCCGTCTCAACTGACCTGGCTGGCTGGAGCTGTTAACGCGCACCGATTCTTGCTGTCGCCGACATATATCGAGATTGAGGTAGAACACCTGAAGCTAGCAGTGTCAACTGGGAAATATACCTCTCAAATGTATCCAACCACTAAGAAAACCATTGTTTTAAACTGATCCTCTTAAGGGCGAAATATGTTTTCAAGGCGTCAGGAAGGGCGGAGCCAGGGTACTCTGGCAATTGATTACTAGTGATTCCAACTGCGTCAACTGCTACAGTTATTTGTCCCGTAAGTAAAGTGCTGGTGTTTGCCCGAATTAAGGTAATGCTCCGGCACTCGCTTGGTGTTGATCGGTGAATCCACGGAAAACTACCGATCAGAGCAGCCGGTCGCAGAATTCACCTCGAATGAGTGACAGAACTCGGCCTGGCTATTAGCAGGTGTCTAAAGTCCTGCCACCTTCGGAGTGGATGCCTAGAACCCCACGGTTAGAGGCACTGCAGTGACGTGAGTTGCTGCCCTGAGCCACCTCGCTCGGTAGCTTTGGATGAGGAGTACCTTGGTGGGAGAGGTGAAGGAGCCACTCGACCAGGAATGGGAGGGAAAGGAATGAGCCGTCAAGCATTGGGAAATAAAGCCTTCTTTTACGGCTAATAGAAACTTCATCGGAAACAATCAATTTAAGAAATAAATCTCGCATCATTGCTACTTTGTTACTTTTTACTACTTTGTTAGTTTTTACTTAGTTGTACTTTTCATATTATATGCATTCCAACATATATAACATGTAATATCTCTGTATATGTGCTGTAAAACTCTGCCACCGAGCGAAAGATTAGCAGAAAAAATAATAATAATAATAATAATTATTATTATTATTATTATTATTATTATTATTATTATTATCATCATCATTAAGCTGTAAATATGTTGGTGTCTGTAATAAAAAATTGTCTGTACTTAAAGAATTTGTCTTTAAAATTATGTGGTTAATTACTGAAATAAATGTATAGGGAAACCATACAAGTCTTATTCACAATTCAAATATTCTTTTATATAAAAAAGTAAAATATATGGAAAATATGTTTCCACAAGTAAATGGACTATAATGTTTACTTGCATGCATTGCATGAACTCGACATTTTTCACATCAGAAATGTAATTTTTTTACTGTAGATTTTAGAATTATTTAAGACACGACACCAGCGTTTAAAATCAATTAAGGACGAGAGCTTCTGAGGTGTGCGCCAAGCAGTGCGGGCACGCCCTGCCTGGAGGCGTGCCTGGGCCTCTAGGCTTCACCAAGCTATCAACGTTCACAGAGCTTACGTCGCTAAGGCAGTTCTGTCGTGGCAATTTCGGGCCGAAGAAAGGCAGGCTCGTGCCCCTCCTGGGGCATGGTTGTATTTGTGTTCGCCATATCCCTTCGCTCAGTACACTGGTACCCCTCATGTTAATCACTGTATGTATGTACTTGGCGCGACAGTCCGTGAACGGGCTCATACGGGCCATGGGGTAGGTATCGTTAGCACGTATTCCGGTCTTTTCAACCTGAAAAGTGAATTTTCTCGTCACACAGGCACATATACTGGAACATTGCTAGTAAAACGCACACTATAATCTTGCCCTACCGGGAATCAAACCCGGGGCAGCGTAGAGGAAAGCGAGCACGCTGACCAAGAGCTAGACACGAGGGCAACGTCAATCAATTATGGCCGCTAACGACCAAGCAGTTCATGCGACCTTAAATAAAAAAATTTAATAAATGTTCTCGCAAGCAAAATTGTCGTGCACAGCAGAGAGAGGATTCGAAATGCGAGAGCCGCTCGCAGTTGTCACGGGACGCGAGAATTCTATTAATATAAATGTCAATATTTCTCTATTCAAATTAAAATCACTCCAATTACCATTTTCAATCAAGAGATGTTCTCATCAAATTGGTTGCGAACGCGAAATTACGCGGGCGCTCACAAAATAGGCGCTTCGTCACTTCCATTTCTCCAGGGAGGGAAAACGTCAACTAGAAGGGCTGCAGCGGTGCAATAGCACAGACCTTTGGGAACTCAATTCCGAGGAGGTAGGAGATATCTTGTGGTAATGCATTATGCGAGTCAGCAAATAATCAACCACAACAATCACAGTTATATTTATTGCAACATTCCCAAAATTAACTTCCGGAAACACTTTTCCCATCTTCTATGAGTCTTTAACATGGAGAAAAAGAAGAGGAAATAACAAACGATCGGAGCAAATAGTAATATGGGAAAAATGCGAGATAAAAATGACAAATAAAATAAAATTAATAATAAATGAATTAAATTAAAAATTACTTGCTATCCAAGCAATGGGGATCACTATTAAACATAACAGGAGATATACAACATAACAGACGAACAAAATGAGATGGAAAGCCATCTTGTAGAATGGGCCATCTAAGCCATCTACTCTTTCTTTAAACGTATTTTCTATGCTAACCTATTTACATCACTTCATCTTCCTACAATTTTAAAAGGCGGGGAGACTAGAAGAGTAGAAGGGGCTAGTCAATAAAAAGATTTGAAATGGGACAGCATTTTTATTAACGAATGTTCATTCACGATAGAAAAATTAAGATTTGTGAAATATTTCAAAGTATTCTAGACTAGCATTTTTTATTTTACCGAACCCTCTTCTCAGCAGCTCCCTATCGGCATCTAAAAGTCATTTTTCACGTTTTCTAAATTTTTCTCTAATTAAGAATATTAAGAAGTGTAAAACTTGGCTCAATATGCAAATTTTCATAAACAGAGTTTAGCCGCTTTTGAGAAATTTCTTTAATGTTTCGGAAAACGCCGAAAATTGAGTAGATCATTTTTACAGAAAAAACGATACTTCATCAAACATACTTTGAGGCACTTGTTCTCACAAAAACAATAATGAATAAGACCCCGAAATGTAAAAATTAATGACATGAGATGCATACAGATTCACTTGTGTAATTATTAAGGAATCGAATGTGTGTACATAAACGAAGTTTATGTCATATTATTCAGTGAATTTAGCACTGTTTGTAGAAAAAGTGTAAATAAAGAATTGGGCCTATTTTAAAGATAATCTGGTTTTTAAAATTGACTGACTCCAAATTTCACAAAACTACCACAATTTTTAAAACAAGTAAGAGAATTTATTGAAGACCTAATTGTGAAATAACAATTTTTGCTTGAAAGAATGTTAAGCTCCAATAACGGTATACAAAAGGGTCCAAAAGTTTCAAAATTTTGCATGGGGGGCACTGAGCTTCAAGACACCGTTAAGTGAAAATACCTCTCCCTCGTTCCCCTCCCGCCCCAAACTGCCCCAGCCAGCAGCAGCAAGTCGCGTAATATTTAAGTAAATCGGTGTGTCAAGAAAACTCCTCTAGTCCGATGTGAATCTGTTCAGACGACGCTTTTGTGTCTCTTAGCTAAAAATATGAAACTGTAAAAAAGAATACAAGCAAATTGGACGCGGTGCATCTTTCTTGTGAGCAGATATTTAAATAATCAGCCTTATGCGACCGCTATGATTAAAGAGCCTTTGCACTGGCTTGCTTTTATAATTATTTTAGTATATTAATGATCTTTGTGTTTTAAAAAATGGTGAGAATTTACACATAGTTATATAACAAGTGCTAGTATTTTATTTTATCACATTTTTTCTTCTTATTTTAACATTTCATTTGTTTCAGAGTTTGCCAAAATTTTGCTGTTACATTCTTTGCAACTTGAACATGAGGAAACAAATATTATTCCTCAAAACGTCACAATAATATGCAAAAATATTAAATTTTCAAATTTTATTATTATAATAAATGTTTATTTCTAAATATTTAAGTAAATCAGTCTGCCAAGAAAACTCCTGTATGTTAAGGATTCGATGTGAATGTATTGAGACCCAAACTTTTATGTTTTTATGTATATGTGTAATTGTAAAAATACAAACAAATTTGATAGGTGAAATATGCTAGTGAGCGATATTTAAATAACAATCAATATCGATTAAAAAATGATAATTTGTTCTTCGTTACATAACCTCTGTCCGCAAGAGTTATTACTCAAAGTATTGGTTTTTGATATCAGGGATGAGCAATTATTAAAAAATAACCGATTAATAGCTAATTGATAATTTTTTATTATATTAATATGCTCCGATTACTCGCTCCAATTTAATTGATTAATCCAATATAATCGATTAATTTATCATGCATTTTAAATATTGCACTAAACATTTTGAAAGCAAACAATTTTGGTTGCACTGTTTCAAAATGTTTCCACACAATGATATTAGTTTTTGGCATTTTTAGAGGCACACGATTTAATTGATAATATTTGTTTATTCTTTATTTAAATAATATTCATTCCCCACATGTACTCATGAGAAAAACGACTGTAACAGTTTAAAATGAAAATCGTCATAGAATTTCCAGAAATAGCAACACCAATAATTGTAATCAAACCATGTACTTCGCTGAGGAGATTCTAGGAAAATTGGTAATTCTCTCTTTCTTATTTCGTACTGAATATCAAACCATCACTAAAGAGATGAATGTACACAGTGACTTATTTTATTAGTTTTGCTAACAAGAAATTAATTGCGTATGCTTGTCCCTATTATGTTTGCGGTTGGTGCGAGATAAACAGACGAAGAATTCCGTTGCTAAAGTTCAAAACTAGATATGTACTTTCATATATTGCTGGTCATGAAAATGAATATTTGAATTAAAATAATCGAGTTAAAAATCGGAAAAAATAATAGATGCGTACATTAATCTGTAACAATCGTCTATATAAACGTTTCTATCAATCGTATAAAATAATCGATTGTCTTACTAATAGCGATTAAATCACCCATCCCTATTTGATAGGGCCTAAAACCCCGCCACGCCACGCCATGCCGTGCCACGCCATGCCGCGCCACGCCACGCCGCGCCACGCCCCGCCGCGCCCCGCCCCGCCGCGACGCGCCACGCCGCGCCACGCCGCGCCACGCCGCGCCACGCCGCGCCACGCCGCGCCACGCCGCGCCACGCCGCGCCACGCCGCGCCACGCCGCGCCACGCCGCGCCACGCCGCGCCACGCCGCGCCACGCCGCGCCACGCCACGCCACGCCACGCCACGCCGCGCCACGCCGCGCCACGCCGCGCCACCGCGCGCTACCCACGCTACCGCGCGCCACGTCGTGAGCACACGGCGGTGACTGCGCACGCGGGATTTACTGCAAATGTAATTACCCGAAATCCAATTACCTCAAACTTCTATTATCTCTGCGAGAAAAATGTTGGACGCTCCGTCGCTTCGTACTTTCAGGGGGAAAAATCGCATTAAAATTTCATCCCACCCTCCACCGGATTGCGGGTGTTACTTCTTTCTAAAATGAGTGTTTGCTTTTTAAGGCATCAATTTAAAATCTACGTTTGTGCGTTTAGTTCAAATGCTCTTTTAAATTTTTATATTTTTATGCATTTCTTAAACCTGTATTTCCATTATTTCTAACCATGTAATGAATGTGATGAGATATTTGTACAAATCATGAATTTTGCAGTACTCTACAATCAGGACCCCATGATTACAAGCACATGAATCATCAATATTGAAAACTTATTACACATTTTATTTCGATATATTGTAGAAGCCTGATAAATACTAACTAATTGGGACGTCTTCCCTATGGGAATTCAGAATATGATTATCTTGTAAAGGTAAAATATGAATTGTTTACCAAAGGAAGAAAAATTGACTTTTTTCATAATTTTTGTATTCTTTTAAAATTTTCGTTTCTTTACAATTTATAAAATGATAGCTTCCTTGCTCTGGGAATCACAATAACAATCCATTTACTACAAATCCGGACTTTCTCTTTTTTACGTTAACAATATAAAAAATACAATAAAACATCTACTTTTTAAGTACAAATAATTTTAAAACGCATATAATTATCATTCACGCTTGCATCACATAGATATTCATCCATCCGTCACTCTTATTCCATGCATGTTAATATTTTTGTACTCTTTCTTTAAACGTATTTTCTATGCTAACCTATTTACATCACTTCATCTTCCTACAATTTTGAAATTAATGTCTTTGGACTTTCCTGTTTCAGCACTTGTCTACCGGCGCCATGTGGTTAGTCCAATTCCATGTCGTCGTTCCATGTTGCTCGGCATAGCTCCTACACCGCCATCTTGCACCCTTTGTGCTTTATGTCCAAGTTTCGAATTTTATGCTATTCTATTTTATTCAATTTACATCTTACTTAAAGAAAACTTCGTCTACTAGTTCCACCTAGAATTCTCAACTGTTCGGTTCTAAATATTTTGGTCCTCGTTCATAAACGTGGTGGATAGCACAATCATTGCTATCAAGCGTTGGTTCGCTTCTCTCGACCATCAACTACGTTCGCCTTCAACTGTCAACTTTTCTGTATGCGCCTCAAGGTCGGCGGGGTGGGGCGGGGCGGGGCGGGGCGGGGCGGGGCGGGGCGGGGCGGGGCGGGGCGGGGCGGGGCGGGGCGGGGCGTTCCTACCCTGAGCGACGGAACGGCCAAGGCCAGACGGCGACGAACACCGCGAACTAGGGTTGCCAAAAATGCTGATGTGAAAGGGAGGCCGATAACTCGATAACTAAAAAGACGGATCAACGACTTTCTTTTTATAAATATTAACTTAGATTAACACCAGCTATATTCCTTTCTTTTCTCCATTTGCGATTCAAGTAAAAATATTCGTTCACAAAATGCAGATGAAGATTGTCTAAGGGGCTTGTTTGTTTTAGTCCCTAGACAGAGACACTATCATGCATGTGTGTGCTACAATTCTTTGTATCTGACAAGATAAGGTGTAATAAGTCTTCAATATTGATGATTCATGTGCTCGTAATCATGGGGTCCTGATTGTAGAGTACTGCAAAATTCATGATTTGTACAAATATCTCATCACATTCATTACGTGGTTAGAAATAATGGAAAATTCTTTGTATCATCAAGGGAATATTTATTGCTGTACGCGGTAACGGCCCGTAGATGTCTATAGCGAACAAGTCATTTTCCCGAGGAAGGATTATCGCGTGCATCTTGCCCGTATACTTGCCATTAGGGTATTTTGATATTAAGCATGTTTCACATTGCGCAATGACGAGTCGTATGTCTTTGGACATCCCTTTCCAATAGAATAGATCTTAGATATGTAGCAAAATTTTCCTTGGTCCATAGCGAGCGTTCTTACAATGAACGTATTGAATTAGATCGGCTTCCTTCGCTTTCGGTATCCATATACGATACACCGACGGTTCGGTCTGTATCCTGATTGTTAACAACCCATCCACCTCGCGCTATTTTTCTGGACCCCAGTCGTGTCTTTCCTTCATTGGAGAGTCCTCCCCTCGCACTTCTTTAATGTGCCAGATTTCATACATCTCCTCGTCCTGTTCTTGTCAATATATCACGTTGCTCCATTCTCATTCGTAATTCTCAACTCTGTTAGTGCAACAAATAACTCTTTTCGCGGCTTCGATAAATTATTGAATTTTCCCCCTCGTCTACTCAGTACATCAGGAAGGAGATTGCTATTCCCTGGGAAAAGCTGCAAGGAAAAGTTGAATTGTTGAAGCCAAATGATCCATCTCTTTAAGCCATCGTTTTCCGTAGAGCAACTGTCCAAGACGTAAGGGCTTTATGGTCCATTCTTACCATGTATGTCCTCCCAACTAAATATTGCTGAGGCTTCATGATCGCCCAAACAATGGAATAAGCTTGTTCTTCAGCTACCGCATATTTTATTTGGGGTCCTTTGAGGGCTTTACTTATTAACTGAACAACTTTGGGCTGACCGTCCTGTTCTTGAAACAATACCGCTCCTATACCATAAGCACTGCTGTCTGTTTGCAAATACATTGTTTTCGTGAAATGGGGATGGGCGAAGATGCGCGCTTCTCTAAACATTCGCTTGACACCGTCGAGTGCTTGCTGATGGTCGTCACCCCACGTCCATTTCTGCATCTGTTTGAGAAGTTTCTTTAATGGTGCGACGCTTATTGGATAATTTGGACAAAAGCGATTGTAGTAGTAAAACATTCCGAGCAAACCACGCAGTTGTCGTACGTTTTCGGCGCCGGAATTCTATTTCGTGTATTTTGTCTTTTTTTATCTTCGAAGCTTTGCACGCAGAAGAAGGTTTTCTCCACGTTCAGGTCAGATTATTGTTGATTAACGTCTGAAAGGTCAGCTGAAATTGTACAGATATTTCTAGAACGTCTTCGATTGGTTAATCGTGTCGTCGACGTAGAGGGTTGCACACATTTCCATAACTTGTTGCAATGTGCCATACAGACAGTGCAGAAGCGCCGTGCAGCTATTCTTGAGGCCGAACGTTACTCGCGTGAATATGTAGCTGATCCCCTGAAACATTAACCCGATATATTGCCGGTCTTCGGGCACGATTGGCATTTGCCAATACGCCTGTTTAAAATCCGTGCTCGTAAACCAAACCTGGCCGCCGAAATTCATGAGCATGTCGTTTATTGTTGGTCTAAGCTCAAGCGAATCGATCCGACTTCTTAACAATTACTATAGAATTCGTATTAGCTGTAGTCACCTTCCATATAAACCCTTCTTGCTGCATTTCTTCTATTAATGTTTTCACTTTTTCACCATACGCGACAGGAATTGCAAAATTTCTACTCTTGAATGGCGTATGATCTGTTAGTTCAATTCGAAACTGATACCCCATCACCGGTTCACTTATTTTCTCAAACACCGTCTTCACGCGTATTAACATTTCTAATAGCTCCCGTTTCTGATCAACATTTAACTTCGTATTTGCATCTACTTTCTACCATACCATTTATTCAAGTTCGTTTTCTTTTTGAAAAAAATACTCCCATTTCCTCCATTTCTTCCAAGTTCTGCATGTTATTTTTACCCCATGCATCGATAACTCTCGTATTATTTGTCGGCAACATTGCTACTTTGTTTCCTGTTCGCATCAACCATTCACAAATTTCTTCCGGTATCCACCGACGCGTGATGTGCACCGCTCGGCAATAAATCGGAATAACCGGACTGTGCTCCTGCCCTTTCGTCCGCCTTCTTCCCACAAATTACTTTCTCCTATAATTTCTATTTGATTTGCTTCCACGGGCATCGCGGTGCGGAGTCCGATTTGGGACTCCCACATCAATTCGAACTGTGCGCCTCCCCCTAGCGCGCGCCCGCCGCTCTGACCTTGACCTCGCCTCGCTCCGCCTCGCTCCGCCTCGCTCCGCCTCGCTTCGCCTCGCTTCGCCTCGCTTCGCCTCGCTCCGCCACGCTCCGCCACGCTTCGCCTCGCCTCGCCTCGCCTCGCCTCGCCTCGCCTCGCCTCGCCTCGCCTCGCCTCGCCTCGCCTCGCCTCGCCTCGCCTCGCCTCGCCTCGCCTCGCCTCGCCTCGCCTCGCCTCGCCTCGCCTCGCCTCGCCTCGCCTCGCCTCGCCTCGCCTCGCCTCGCCTCGCCTCGCCTCGCTTCGCCTCGCTTCGCCTCGCTTCGCCTCGCTTCGCCTCGCTTCGCCTCGCTTCGCCTCGCTTCGCCTCGCTTCGCCTCGCTTCGCCTCGCTTCGCCTCGCTTCGCCTCGCTTCGCCTCGCTTCGCCTCGCTTCGCCTCGCTTCGCCTCGCTTCGCCTCGCTTCGCCTCGCTTCGCCTCGCTTCGCCTCGCTTCGCCTCGCTTCGCCTCGCTTCGCCTCGCTTCGCCTCGCTTCGCCTCGCTTCGCCTCGCTTCGCCTCGCTTCGCCTCGCTTCGCCTCGCTTCGCCTCGCTTCGCCTCGCTTCGCCTCGCTTCGCCTCGCTTCGCCTCGCTTCGCCTCGCTTCGCCTCGCTTCGCCTCGCTTCGCCTCGCTTCGCCTCGCTTCGCCTCGCTTCGCCTCGCTTCGCCTCGCTTCGCCTCGCTTCGCCTCGCTTCGCCTCGCTTCGCCTCGCTTCGCCTCGCTTCGCCTCGCTTCGCCTCGCTTCGCCTCGCTTCGCCTCGCTTCGCCTCGCTTCGCCTCGCTTCGCCTCGCTTCGCCTCGCTTCGCCTCGCTTCGCCTCGCTTCGCCTCGCTTCGCCTCGCTTCGCCTCGCTTCGCCTCGCTTCGCCTCGCTTCGCCTCGCTTCGCCTCGCTTCGCCTCGCTTCGCCTCGCTTCGCCTCGCTTCGCCTCGCTTCGCCTCGCTTCGCCTCGCTTCGCCTCGCTTCGCCTCGCTTCGCCTCGCTTCGCCTCGCTTCGCCTCGCTTCGCCTCGCTTCGCCTCGCTTCGCCTCGCTTCGCCTCGCTTCGCCTCGCTTCGCCTCGCTTCGCCTCGCTTCGCCTCGCTTCGCCTCGCTTCGCCTCGCTTCGCCTCGCTTCGCCTCGCTTCGCCTCGCTTCGCCTCGCTTCGCCTCGCTTCGCCTCGCTTCGCCTCGCTTCGCCTCGCTTCGCCTCGCTTCGCCTCGCTTCGTCTCGCTTCGCCTCGCTTCGCCTCGCTTCGCCTCGCTTCGGTTCGCCTCGCCTCGCCTCGCCTCACCTGCAATGTCGAGGCGTTACCAAGGCCCTCTGCCTTCCGCATATAACCTCTGCATTAAGCCCTCTGCATTAAGCGTATGAAACGAACAATCGGAGCGAGACACTGCAAACGTCTTTTCAGTGTACTTGTGTGCCGAGCACGAATGGAATGAGTGCTAGAAGGGGGTGATTATGAGATGTTAAGTTCTAATAAACTATTAAATATCTCGAGAACGAGATGGAACGAGAGCGAGAAATTTATAAATAACTTCCAACTCTTCCAGGTATAAAGAAGGGAGAGTCTTCCGATGTCTCACAGCCGGAATCCGCGAATTAACAATTTTGCAATACTTAACGATTTTATAAACAAATTAGAAATATGCGTTAGAACGGCCAGAAAGGATCCGCAAATTGTGCCTGAAATGAACATTTTAATATAACAGATTGACGGAGTAACATTTATTGCTAAACGATAGTATAATTGTTGCTAAAATGCTGTATATTGATTGGTATATTGGCAGTAATTCTGGACTGAAAACCCCCGCAGAAATATGTTTTTCTTTAAGGCGTACATGTAGGCAAATCTCTCCTTTGGCAGGGAAAGATGGCGACAGTTAACATGCAGGGTCCATGGATTTTTCACGTTTTACTCGTGCATGTCCATCCGCTCGAAACAATGTGAAATTAGACTCGTCAGACCAGGCAACGTGTTACGTCATCAGCAGTCCAATACCAGTGTTGACGGAACCAGGCGAGGCATAAAGCTCGGTGTCGTGCAGTCGTCATGGGTGGACGTGTGGGCCTCCAATCCCAAAACCCCATATCGATGATGTCTCGTTGAATGGTTCGAACACTGACACTTGCTGATGGCCCAGCATTGAAATCTGCAGCCATTCGCGGAAGGGGTGCACTTCTGTCACGTGTAATGATTCTCCTGAGTCGTCGTCGGTCCCGTTCTTGCACGATCTGTTTGCGGCCCCAGGGATGCCGAAAGCGATGTTTTACCGAATTTCCGATGTTCACCGACAGCGCACTGGTGAAATGGTCGTACGGGGAAATACAAATTTCATCGCGATTCCGGAGGTGCTCTGCCCCATTGCTCTTGCGCCGACTGTAACACCTTGTTCAAACTCTCTTAAATCGTGATAACCCGCCATTGTAGCAGCCGAACTAACAACTGTGCCAGACTCTGGTTTACAAATGCATAATCGTTGCCGATAAGCGCGCTGTTTTCTGATTGATTCCACATCTCTATTTTAACACGCAAGGATGTACCAGATTTTTGGCTCTTGAGTGTACATTTGGTATACAAAAATGGCAAACAATACACAGAGCAATGCATTCAAAATGTAGTGAAAGTACGTGTAATGAACAGAAACAAATTTTGAAATAATGAAAAGTCCTCATAGCTCCTGACTTATTTCTAACAGAATAATCTCCAATACAAATGACATAATAACGATCATCTTCACTACCAAAAATGTAGCAAAATATGGCAAATTGTATAATAATTATCTTTAATATGTATACATTTTATTAATTATTTTGAAATATTTCCTCTTCATAACAATTTATTGTTTGAATATTGAACATACAATTTAATTCTCTAACTGCTGTCGAGATGTTATTCAAAATGAAACTTGCTTCAGATAGGGCTGTCTTTCTCCTGTTGAGTTAGTAATTGTAATGTAGTTCCAACGTATATTACCCTCGGAAATTATTTCATTGCTACATGTAGGCCGTATTTCTCTTCTCCTCCGTCTCATCTCGTGTCTTGCCAAATAATGAACATTTCACGTTGAAGCCTCCAATCACCCGCACGCAAATCCCTCTACGATCGCAGCAAGCCCTCGTAGCGCCGTCCGGGTCTCTGGGGACCCCCGCGCCCCCTCCCCCGCATTGGTCGGCTGCCAGCGGCGCGGAAGCAGCCACGGGGCGGGGGGGGAGCGATGAATGGGGCGCTTACATCACTGTCGCTGTCGCTGTCCCTGTCCCTGTCGCCCTCGCTTCCGACGTCTGCGCCCCTCGGAGGAGTCGTCTGCCCTTCATTTGGAGCCGCGGCAGTTGGCGGCGCTTTCATTTACGTCGGAGAATATTGGCATTCGTTTAATTTAAAGTTGGGCTTGTTTCCGCGGCTACGGAAACCGCGGAGTTAATTTGGGAACGGGTTGCTGCGCGGCGGCGAATACGATTTCATCACGCGAGCGAGGAAGCGACCGCAGCCGAAATTAAAAGTTAATGAAAAAGATTGTGTCTCGCAACGGCTCGCCGAGGTGTCATCGCACGCATATTGTGTGTGACACGCGCTACAGAGATCTTCAAACATGTGCGGTGTAGCAGTTGCCGCTTATGTATTTTAATCGCGGTTGACGTATTCGATTCTCGTTAGCCGACAGGACTCAAATCATAACTCAGGAGTTAAGTTTTTTTTCTCCCGTCACAACTTCCGCCCTCGTTTAGAGTTTTGTGGAGCCAGTTCCCGAGCGAGTGTTTTACTAATATTAAACCGAGCGGAGTGGTTCAGTGCGTAGAGCGGGGGCTTCGCAGCCGGGTTGTCCGGGTTTGATCCCCCGGCCGGCCATCCTGACGAAATTTTTCGTGGTTTCCCTTGGACATAATACCAAAGGTGGATTGGTTCAAAAAGCCACGAACATCTCCCACCATCATCCTAATCCTTTCACCTCTCATCATCACCCTATCACTTTATTCAGCATTGCCTGCAGAAGGCAGGAGGCCCTTGCCCTTAATGGGATCTTAGTTTGATGATGATGATGATGATGATAATAAGTGATATTGACCAGTAGATTGCAGTGATTTCCGGCATTACTTTCATTGGTGAACTCCTCGATCGCATTCCCCATTGACATTTCAAATAAAAACGCGGAACTAGCATTCGCCAACAATTCCCTATTGGCTTCGAAAAAGTAGAACACGTTACATAGACAACGTTTTAATACATTTGATAAATATAAACATTAAAATGCAATGAAAATGTGACTAACATGTGCGTCAAATATATTAACTTTATTTAAGTAATGAATAGAACGTACTTGATGCTGTTTTAACCATCTTGATTAAGTAGTTTCTATTCAATTGTGTTAGCTCTTTCACGGTCTTAGCTATTTCAATGATATTTGTATGTTACTATGTTAATACACATCATTATGTATTTATTCCAAGATTATATTGTTTTGTAAGTACAAAAATAAAAAGAATAAAAACAGTTTCTTTTTTAATATTTCAAAATTATTGTATTATTGATATAAACCCAAGATATAAAGACGCTTCTTTAAATCATAGAAATGCAAATTTAAAGTTACAGACTAGCCTAAGCAATCGATAACGTCTAGTTCTACAACTTTTGTGTAGAAAATAAATGTCCCAGTTGCCAACTGTGGATTTTATTACGTTTTATCGTTGATCTCAGAACTACGGAACAAGACTTATTTCCCTTTCCAAATCACCCATTCAATTAACTTGCTCCACTTCTGAGCGCAAGCGCTTTCGAGGCCCAGGATAAAACGTTTCAGCCGAATGTGAATTTTGAGGTCGTTCCTTATACTTTTTTATTCCGCAGAAATATTCAAATTTTTATTACAATACGGTGTATAGGAAAATGTAAAACTGGCATCCGCAAAATGCTAAAGCGAAAGCTTCACCAAAATGACCGCCGTCTTTCAAACGAAGAGGCAGGGTGTCGCGCGGGGAGCTTGTCTTTTTTACAGCCTCATAAAATGCAGCTGCGGAATAACAACAGGTGGCCGGTGTGCGGTTCGTCCCCGCCCCGTCGCAGCGCTGGCGTCGGGTGCCCGACAAGCAGGGCAACGAGAATAGCTGCCCCGCGCCCCTCGCTTCTTCCGAAGGGGAATGAAAAGCACTCCATCAGGACAAAGCCAAGGCACTTAAACCTTAGCATTCTACATTGGGAGAGGATTTCTAGGATTTTGCATATTTTTGTCCGTTGCTTTAGGCGGAACTAAGTGAAATTTCTTCACACTTGGTAAGAATTGGATGCTATGTAGAGTAATATGATGGTGTATATTTGCACCAATTTTGCCTGTTTTTGCATATTCGTCTAATTATAGAGGCATTTTTTGGGTATTTCATTTAATTATACTAAATGTTTTAACTTTTAATACAGTATATTTATTAGTGGGCGTTTCTTGATTACTAAGAGCTTTTCACAACACAGGAAAAGCGCAGAGAGCGAAGAAAATGAACTTTTGGAAATTCAAGACCAAGTTGGCAGAAAATCTATGGCCTAGTTTTCACGTTTGACACTATGTTAATGGTTTTCATAACATACTACAATGCAGCAATGAAATTGTAAAAATTTATGAAATTGTAAAATTAAAAAGCGATGATAAAATGATGATAAAAATATGGGCAAATGTAGGATATTTATTGATATATTAGTTAAAAAAGGCAGAATAATGCAACAAGACATACCAAGTACTTCACTAAGGTGAAACTGTACTTCAATTATTTGACCCGAAAATTAAGGTAGATTATATTGTTTCACAAAAAATATACATTAATACCAATCTTGCTTCTCCCGAAATTTTCTGAAGAAAAGCTCATACAGGAAATTAAAAATTGTTAATTTTAATTAACATATTAAAGTGCATTTTTCATAATTTTGAGGACATATTTCAAGTTTTTTAGGGCATAAAAATTTGTAAACAAATATCACTTGAGTACTGTACTGAGGGGTTGAAATTTCCCTTTGGATACCCGAAAGTCAGCTGTGTTACGATATTCAAAGTGTTCATGTGTGATATTCGGGGGTTACAAAATCGTTTGCCTATTCTTTCCAGCGACTAAAATATATTTATCCACTAAAACTTTTGACACAATCTATCCAAATTCTGCCAGTTTATAGCTTCAAAGCGTAAAGGCAAAACAGTCAAATGAGGAAACGAACAGAATGACCCATCTAGCGGTCTCAATCTTTCATATCTTCCGGTCACATCATCATTATCATTATCATATTTTGCGATTAATTGATTGATTGATTGAGATTCTGAGCACTCCTAATATGCCCTAACTCTAGCCCCTTACGTCTTCTGGCCCGTAAGTGTACTGCATGTTTTTTTCAACGAGAGGTGGCGGTGTTCTTGCCCAGCTGGATGGCGACATCCGGTTACGACCAACCGTCGCTAGCGGCGTTTTCTCCAACCAGGTATCTCCCACCAGCGGGCACCGCCCCACTCTGGACAAGCTCTAAGCGTCCGAGCAGCAGTGCATGCTAGTGCAAGTGTGTGTAAGGGGTGAGGATAGGATAAGAAGGAAATAACGCACGCGGTCTGGGGTCGTATGTTAGGGAACTGCTCCAGGCACCGGTCTGGGGAAACCACGGAAGACTCCCGATCAGAGCAGCCGGTCTCCAGACCTCTCCTCCAGACAGCGACTGACTTCCACCTCCATGACAAGCTAGTGCCGAAAATGTTGCCACCTAGGACCACCCGGACAGAGGAACTGCAGGGATATCGGTTTATGCGATGAGCCACCTCTCCAGGGATATCATGCATTATAAGTTATTAGCCTCATGAACAAGCACACATGGAGGGCATGGGGCATGTTTGTCCCAGAAAAATTTTCAAAGAGGTTTTCAAAGACAATTTTCAAAGACTCTTTCGTTACGTTCGATACGTTGAATCCATCATTTTTCATTTTTTCAGTTTTTTAACCTGACAAATCGGGGAGTTGTTTTGCGACATTTGGAATGGGTGCTCCCGCCATGCCATCTGGCAACTCTGTAACTGATGACACAATCATTTGATATTGGTGAAGTCATTAAAGGTATATATTCATTCTTCTTGCAGCAGATAAAGATTATTATTTTACTAATAAAATACGGCATCAGTAAATAACGTTAGCCCTCATGGGTTGCTCATGGGGAAGAGTACTCGTTTTCCATGACGCCATCCCGGGTTCGATTTTCGGACAGGCAAGATTATAGTGTGTGTGTGTGTGTGTGTGTGTGTGTGTGTGTGTGTGTGTGTGTGTGTGTGTGCGTGTGTGTTACTAGCAATGTCCCAGTTTATTTTGCTGTGACGATGAGAAAGCTCACTTCTCGGTCTGAGAAGACCGGGATACAGCTTGGAGATGTCTACCTGCTAACCACCCGTACCCCCTTAACCCATGGCCGCGAGGCAGGGACGTCGTCGGTAGGCCTTGGACCCTTCAGAGACTGTCGTTACAGTACAGATAGACAAATATCGTTAAATTGTATAGAAGATCCAGAAATGTGGTCCCCACTCTTGTTTCATGCTATGAACGCCTATAATGATTTATATACAGATAATCGCGCAGCAAGAAAATTTCAGCACGTCGATGTGGTTGTATGTCAATGCGTTATATTGTAATATATAACACATTTTCTATCTCTAGATATATCGCAAGATGTAACGCATTCATTAGCCACTGACTCTCGTGTTGTCAAAATAATCTTTCTTCGATAATTTAAAAACGACGGCGATTTCCAAATTTCTTATCGGAGATAACGTTTTTTCTGAAAAAGACTCCAAATCTTTTTTCCACGGATAGAGGAAAAGACGCTTAAAACGTTGTTCATGCCTCATTTCCTCTGAAGTACCTAAATTGCAAACAAATCAGTTAGAAATCATGTGAGAAAGTACGTGCTGTTCTAGCACTACTAGTTTTCTTAACAAAAACTGGTCTTGGAAGGCATTAGGTTAAACAAGGTTATGTACAATTTTTTCGGAACTTTGATTACTTCATGCGTAATTTTGTGTAAAATTCAGCCAATATTCATACTAATATTTTCTCCAAAACAACCAAATTTTTACCCTAAATTTGTGGGTGGGAGAGAACAATGTAAGTATGTATATATTCTTGTTACCATTCTCGTCACCTTGTTGGGCGCAATTAGCAGCCTGTTGAGCAGCTCACGAGCGCGATTATCGCTCCTGAAAAGTGCTCAAAGGAAAGGTTGTCTCGGAGCTTAGAGGTCAGAGCAGCTGGGCGTTCGGGTTCGAATCCCGGTCGGGGCAATCAATTCTTTGAACTAATTTAAAAGTAAATATGCTTTAAAACTGGAGACACCTTTTCCATTAAAAAAGTTGAATTTGTGTGTATTGTAACCACCTCTCTCATTCGATGTTGCTTTTTTTGTTTTATCAGACTATTTTGGAACTATAATAAAAATTTCATTACAAAGAAACATATTTATTCTGACATTTGTAATACTATTCTAAAAAGAGATTAAATATGCATCACCGTTGATGCACGTATAAATATTACTCTCGCAGCGTAATTTCAGACCGCGTACGCAATTTCATCTCATGATGGAGACGGAAACTTTCCACGAGCTCCAAAAACGACGCCACGTTTTGCACGTCATGAATATTAATGAGCGCTATTAACCACATGGATCATTTCTGTGGAAGAAGATGGAGGAAGGGATATTTAAGCGTTTGTTGACACCCGAGGCTCAGAGAAATGACCTGGGCTTTTTTCCAGCGTGTAATGTGGTAACGGATCGGAACTAATGTTCTATTGTCGTAATTTGTGAACGATTAGTTCAACACAGTGTTGTTCATCCAGATTCAACGATAACAGAATAACATAAACTGCTCTATGATTCAGAATTTTGATTTTCTGTTATAAAAGGTGTATACTGAGTGATATTCGAAGAGCAGAGAAAATCATGTAATTTTGCAGTATAAAATGCATTTTTTGACATAAGATCATTTTGTTCTTCGGTGATATCACAGGTGAAATTTATCTCTCCTATATCTTTACTTTCTCTTAAATTATTTTCTCTAGTATATTCCACGTCTAATACTTATGGCTCTTTAATACTGTGTGACTGTGAACAAGCCCCTATACCGTTAGCAGGAACTTTGTCAAATAAAAATTTCCCAGCCCTGATTTTGAAAACTATTATTTCAATTTGGGAGATGCTATACAAGAAGCAACTTTAATATTGTCGCCATTTTCTCAAAACACAGCTCTAACATTTAAAAAAAATTCTTATGAGAATGAAGTGAAATACTTTAAGTATAAAAATAAGTTAGGGCTGAACTTTACTGTTAATTCTGAATTTTCGATAGTTTGAAATTGCTCTTAAACACTTTAACTACAATATTGCAGATAGAGGTGTTTTTTCTTCAAATGAAGTTTGTTTTGGCAATCAGTTCATTCGTTATTATCATCTTGCTTTTTGCGGAAAATATCTCGTTTTTCCATTGCAAAATGCATGGCGTTTGATAATACCTGTGGTGGCTCCGGGCGTCAAGTGATTCCACTGCAGTTCCTCTGACCGGAAGTCCTAGGGTTCGATTCCCCATGGAGGCAGGATTTTCGCCATTCGCTTGTCAGCTGGGCTGAATTCAGCCGCCGGCTGGAGGAACATTCTACCGCTGCTGCGATCGGTGGTTTTCCGTGGTTTCTTCGATCTACACCAGGCGAATACCCAAGCAGTGCCCTAACAAACGGGCCACGCGCAATCTTTTACTTCAACACACACTACTCTATCACACATTTCAGGATTCCAGTGGAGAGCTTAGAGCTGCTCCCGGCAGGAACAGCACCCTGCTGGTGGGAAATGCCTGGATGGGAAAACCTCCGCCAGCTGACGTATAAGTCATCATGGGATCTCGACATCCAGCGATGGAAGTTCACCGCCAACTCCCGCGATAAAAACATGCACTAAATTTACGGGATTTTTGGAATGTTTTGACCATAGCCATTGACATGCACGGAATCGCTTATCAATGAACCAATCAACCGAAAAGCTTAATGAAAAATTAATCAATAATAAACGTGCACCTGATATTTCTATTAGAATAATACTGATAAATTCATCTTTTGTATCTACGCGAAATAGAAACTTAGCCATTCATACGCAGAGACAATCAATTGACATTTCCGGGAACGTCATCTGGTATGGTCATTAGTGTCGTAAATATAGTGACTGTGTATTCATAGCTGCGGTAATTTTCCTCCAACGTTGGCTGATGAGATTTGGCGCTGACCTTTCGGGGAAATTCGCTTGCAGGTATCTCCCCAGTGGGTTATCGTCTTTGCCGGGACAATCTCTAAGCTCTCCCTCTCTCTCTCTCTCTCTCTCTCTCTCTCTCTCTCTCTCTCTCTCTCTCTCTCACACACACACACACACACACACACACTCTAAGCTAGCCCGAAACTACAGTGGTCTATGGAACGATTAGCACAATGCGATTTAGACCACTTTAAAATTGACTAACATTAATACAATCTGCCAAACACTAATGTATTTGTGAAACCTACCACAAACTATTTTATAATGTATAGATTCTCACCTGTTTAGATCAAATTTACTATAACCAAGATTTTAGCCAAAATGTTTTAAAGACTATTGTATGAAGTTATAGGCTTCCGCGGCCATAGTCATGTGGATGATCTTGGCTGACCGGGTGACGCCGCGTCGAAGGCTGTGTTGCCGACGTTTCGACCATCTTGTCATGGTCTTCCTCGCATACCCGCCCTGAGGAACCCGAGACTTCTGTAGTTCCAAGCTAGCCAACTGGTCAGGAGGAGGAGTGTAGAGAATCTGAGTGTGTGTGTGTGTAATGGGTGAGGTTAGGACAAGGAAGAAGAAGGAAAGTTCGTGGTCCGTTTGTTAGGGTACTCCCCCATTGGCATTCGTTTGGTATTGATCGTAGAAACCACTGAAATATTACCGATCAGAGCAGATGACCACTACAATTCTTCAGACAACGGTAAATGCTTTCTAAGTGTACATTTAGATTCAAAAGTCGTCCAGCGTCGACTCAACCTAAGACTTCTCGTTCAGAGTAGCTGCCGTAGCACGAAGAAAAGCTAACAAATAATCTACAGATAATGTTAGCGAAAGTTTCTTTATTTCAATAGAGGGATTTAAATAAAAAAGACTGAAAAATAGCGCAGTGTTTGTATATTATGGTTTTCTCCGGCCAATTGGCACTATTGTTGATCAAAAGCTTGCTCTTTTTTTAGAAAAATGTCTTCTTGCTCAACATTTCTGTTTTTCAAGGGTGATATATTATAGGTAAGGTCAAAATTATAGAAAGAACCATCCTCAGGCCTAAGTGTCAATACATCATCGGTATAGGCATTTTAGATTGACAGGAAAAATGAACTTTGCAAACAATAGTTGTTCAATTGCTAATCATCCACACGCATAATATGCGACAATAAATCAATAGTTCCTATCAATGTTTCCACATAATATACACTCATCGGTCATCCTCTCTGAGCCTCGAGTGTCAACAATCGCTTAACACTGCCTCTTCTGCCATCTTTTCCACGGAAATGATCCATGTGTTCAATAACCCTTATTAATATTAATGACGAGCGTCGTTTTCGGAACTCGGAGGAAGTTTGGTCTCTATCATGCGATGAAATTGCGTATATGACCTGAAATTACGCTGATGGAATAATATTTGTATGTGAATGAACTGTTCTGCTTATTTTATCTCTTTCTCTAAAGAAATGCAAATGGATCAATAATCGCGTATTGTAGTGACCTCCGTGGGTTGTCGTACACGTCTAATACTTTTGAGCTGACCTTCAATCACGCGATTGAATTATTCTAAACCACTCGCGAACAGATGTTGGACGCTTATTAGGTAAGAGCTTGTTCCGGCTCTAGAAATCGCTGAGATTTGGGCAGCTCTGATTTGGAGATAATGTGAGGATGTTCAAACATAAACACACTTATACTTAATACTTTGAACATGTTATGCCTGCTGGGAAAGTGCCTATTTAATTGAATTATTCGTTTAATGGAACTCCATGTATTAATAACAATACAGGATCACTCGTTTTCACTTTCAACTCCTATCTTTAGGTACTTTTTTATTTATTCCTTAGGAGTAGAGAGAAAGTTACGTAACCCTAAGAAAGTTACGTAAATCGGCGGATTTGCGTAAAAAATCTATTACAGGGCCCTGGTAACGAAAAAGGTGATAAATAAATATGGTAAATTTATAAACAAAATCCTCTAAAACGTGGTGAAGCCAGAATCCGTTTTGTGAGTGTTTGATATTGAAATATAAAATGAAGGCAAAATGCCTATCCATCTGTTAACAATGCTAGCGGCTAAACCGTTTTGCCGATTTTCTTCACAATTAACATTCCTCAGTCGATATGATTGATGTTGCATCTTTTTGTATTTGAAATCATTAATTTTAGGAGGATCATTGACATATTTTCAAAAAATAGCTCTTGTTCAAAACGTTTTGATTAAATGTTGTTGTTGGATAGTGTGAAAAACGTTTATGAGAATGGTTCACGTCTCATACTGTTGCAAACTTAGATTATTTGAAAATTGAAAACAAACATTTTTTCGACGTCTTTCTGCGATTACAATTAGGAAGAGAGATTTTTCCCTGAAAGAAACCTGTTCCTTCCAAATACATTTTGAAAAAATGTCACGTACAATTCTTCGAAAATTCGAGTCCTTTTCGCGTAATTTTGTAGGAAAATAGTGCGAGAAATTGCGTGCTGATTTAGCTCTGGTTTTGCTATAGTTCAACAGAGCGGCAATGAGAATGCCAAGTGTCGGATTTCGTTGTCTTTTAGGGACTGACAGTGGCTCAACCGACACTAGGTGGGCATGTTGCCTGTGCGAGAGAGCTGACTACAACCAATGGCGACGTGGTCTCGAACGTCGCAGGAGAAACCGCGAGCGCTGCCATGGCCGAAGCGACTGCGCGAGCGACGCACGAAGGCCAACTGAAGCTTCGTCCACGCGGCTTATGGAGTCTGGGTTGGAGCAAAACAAACCTCAAAACCCTCCCTGTCTGAAAATAAATGACAAGGAAATACCTTGGAAAAGTGAGCCAATAAAGTATCTTGGAGTATTGTTAGATAAAAAACCTTTCCTGGAAACTTCATATTCATGTCGCTATCAACAAATACAATGCCAAAATATAAAAACTATACCCTTTTATAAATCAACATTCAACACTTAATATTAAATGCCAGATTCTACTATATAAATCTATTATACTACCCACACTAACGTATGATTGCCCAGTGTAGGGAAACGCTGCTTCTACCACCATACAAAAATTGCAAATAGTCCAAAATAAAGTTCTTAGGAAGTTGATTATCTCTTCCTGGTTTATACCTAACCATCAAATTCAGAGAGAACTCCAAATGGATACCGTGCGAGAACATTTAAAAAAGTAGCAAACAATTTATATTCTTCCTCCTCTCCTCTCATCTCATCTCATCCCGCTCTGAAATTCCAAGGCCAAACAGAAAACATCCCAAGTATAATCGAATCTAAATTTCCCATAATAAATTTCTAATAATATCTTCCTGTTTCCCTTCGTATTGCTCGACAGGGCAATCCTACCAGTTTATCCCTAAAATAATCATAATTTAATTCAGTAGTTTCTAGAAGAAAACGAATGAATTAAACGAATGAGTATTTATCCTCATTTTGTCAAGGAATGTCCAAATCCCAAAAAAGTCAGCATGTAAAACTGAAACCCCTCGAAAGACCTTAAGTTGAACAAGAAGAAATAAATTTAAAAAAAAGAACCACATTAGAGAGCGGTTAGATTACACGGGAGGGGAGATTTTGTAAGAAAAGTTCACGAAGTCACGACGTAATCTCTATCTGCCCTTCTAAAAATAGTGATATTGTTTTTCTGTTTGTAAGTAGCATCTGTTTAGAGTGGCGTTTTGAATTTTCTTTTGAAAGTTATTAGATTTTGCTGTGGTTACAGAGCAAGAAAATTTTTTGTGAGAACATGTCTAGTTCTGAAGATGAACCTTTACGTAACAGGAGACGCGTCAACGTAAAACGCCACGGTGAAAGACGAGGCGTATGTTTCGCGCACCGATAAAAAAATAGATCTAAAAAATCCGAATGGCATTTCATGTAATCAAAATAGTACGTACGTACAAAACATGAATTTGTTTTACTCAATGTAAGAAAACACTACCATAATATTTTGGTTATATTTAAATATTTCATTAGACTTGTTTGTTTTTCATTTTACAGTTCTTGTTGTAGGTATTAAGAAAACAAGGATAAAGGATTTAGCGAAACTGAGATCTTATATAGTTGACTATGAACAATTTTATGACAAAATATTGCATTGACCAACCAGTGAGAGCGAAGGTGATGGTGCTGTTGCGCATCAAGGCTAATAACAAGTCCAATCTTTCAAGATTTTTATGTAAAAAATGTCTTATTTGCTAAAATTATCTCGTTTAATTTAATACATAATAAATAATAACATTCACAATTTCATTACAAGCGATTAATACTCGTAAAAAATTATATTACAAATCAAAACCGGTCATTTATTGCAGAAACCCGTCAAGTGTACGGGTTTTAACTTTTTTAAATATGAGAACAGTAAAAAATATTTACATGAAAACTATTCATTTATCAACACTTTAATACTAAAAAATATTTTGAAATCATAAATGAAATCATAACCTTACATCGCTAGAACACTCCTAGTTTTCTCGAAATGAGGAGTTTTCCATTTGACTAGTTTCTGAAATAAACGATTCAATTAGTACTTTTGCACGTAATACAGTGAGCTACATGTCCAAATCTATTTCTGGTTCTCATAAAACTCATTCTACTCTACACTTTACATATTTCAAAAGCTTTCTATGTCGGCATTTGAAACTTACTGTTGCTCTGGCGTAGCTAAATCTCTATTCCTCTTCGTTTCTGGAACGCACACCCCTTCGCACAATTTGCCTCACTCCTCTGCTTCATGATCGCAACATGTGATCAAAAGAGCTATCTGTTATTTGCTGAATTTAGAATTTATCAAACGTTCTGACTAAAAGATACTGTGCTGATGAAAGCTACTCCTTCACAAGCTGGCCTCATTACTGCGACGTGTTAGAGGCTGTTGAAATCATTTTTTGTATAACAGCATTATAAACGACCTGTTCTGTTGCAAGAAATCGTCCAGAATTTGGTATTTTACGGTACAAGTAATGACGTATTGGCACTTTACGGCACGAATGAACAAATCATTGCATCACACATTCAGCCAATCGCAGCAAGAGAAGCGTGGGGAGGTAGCGGTAGACGGAACAGCTGACCACCGTTTTCTCGCACAGATGCCAAGTATCCGAGACGCCACAAGGGAGTTGTTTCGCAAAATTAAGTTTTATTCTCTTGTAAATTTATAATGTTGTTAAACAAAAACTAGTGGTGCCAAAAACAACACATACTTACTCACCTTTAGTAATAGTTATGTAATACTTTTATACCAGTTATCTTATTCAGTTTTTTTCATAAATTGTAAAAATGAGTGAATGTTTAATTATTTGATATTTCAGCTATTCATTTTCCGTTACATGAAACCCGTGGGACATATTCAAAACAAAAAATAGCTCCAACGTTGTGGATTAAATTTTGCTGTTCCATAGTATAAAGGACGTTAGTTTATAGTATAAATTATGAAGGTCTCATTTTCATTAAAAAACCCTGATTTTTCGAAAGTTTCAAAAATTCAAAACGCTTTTACATTCTAATTTTTATCCAAAATTTTTATTTTATGCAAAATTTATATTTTTATTATATCCATCAAATTTCAGCTTTGCTGAAAATTTATGTATTTTCAAGAAATTGCACATGACCTGATTTGAAAATCTATGTTGATAAACATATTTTCTCTTGTCATTGCTTTGCACTAACATCACCTAGATATACAGTGTCTAGGCAGTGTTGTTTGCACACCACAGTTGTACGATATCTTAAACCGGGCAATATTATAATTTTTTGAATGATTGCCTAACTAGCACAGATCTTTAAGAATTATTTGCCTCCGGTGTGATGTAACGACGAAAACCATTATACCGTCTGCAACTTTATGTGCTGAACATCAAACCATTTAGAATACAAATTGTAGAATTAAGTAAAGTAAAAGTGAGAGAAAGCATGTGTGAGAGAGCAACAAAATAGAATTACTATTGGCATTTTCAATAGAAAATTAAAATTATATTAATTATTTTTCGTGTAATTTATTCAATATTCTCATGGCCGTAGTTAGTGTGAAACCTGTATCTATTTCATTTATTTCAACTAGAAATAATGCAAGAACTATTCGTATTTTCAAAACATTGTACAAGACCTTTTTAAAGAGCAATTTTTGTACATCATACTTTGTATAAAGCAAAAACTCTATCTTCAGTTTTGTAGTTTTGAAACGTTTTTGCAATATTCGAAAAACCGGGGTTGTCAATGGAAATGAGATCTGCACCCCTCTCTTAAACGTCCATTGCACTATTCTACAACAAAATTTAATCAAAAAATTTAGATCCATTTGTTTTAAAACGTTCCAGGGGCAAGAATGTAAAGTACCCCCGAAAATTAAAATTAGGTTTCTAATTCCAGGTTTCTAATTCGCGACATCAGCTAGAATTAATATAAATATCAATTTTGGAGAAAATCGGCTGGACGGTTTATGCGCTAGCGTTGTGCACATACGGACGCACAGGCTGACATTTTGCCGTCAATCGATTTTTGGTATCAAGGACCCACAAAGCAGAGGTTCTGGCTGCACCACGTGTTAGAGAATTTTTTTTTATATTTAACAACTACATCTATCCACTTTTTATTTACTTTGGCCCAGCATTAAGAGATTTTGTGTGGGAAATTCACTGTTTTCCGGCACTCATTTACAATGGGACTCCGGTTCTCTGCCCAACGTCGTGTGGGCTCTCTGCCTTCCGGTGAGAAGAACATGTGACGTTTGTGGACAATTGAGTCGGCAGTGGACACCGTGATAGAAGGCCTCTGCTGTTACGTCACGTCTACGTCATCATAGGAAGTGCAATGGCGATTCGTAGTCGGTGAATTTTACAATTTTTCTTCGTTATTCTTGTGATTTCTTCTATTTCATGTAATTCGAAATGCTACGAAGTATTACGAGAAATTTTGTGAATTTTGTTTACTTGTAATAATCTTTGTGAAATTAATTATGGATCGGTTTATGTGGTTTTTCGGCAAATCGTGGAGATTCACAATGCCTTATTGTTATGTGCCAAACTATGAGGGTAATTACAGAAATGAACCCAGAATAACATTTTTTTTGGTTTCCAAGGGATACAGAACTTTCGCAAAAATGGATGAGCAATTGAACGTAATTTTGTTCCTACAACCTATAGTCGGGTAAAATAACCTAATTTGTCTTGATTATCAGTTCATGGAAATTACAGCCGTGATTCAAAGATCCTGTGATTAACAAAGAAAATATAGAAGAGGATATGCAGTATATTCAGTCCTTAAGAAACTTCAGTGTGACAATTGTAATCTATCAGGTAAAGAATACAGTAGTCATCAAAATAAGGTAGTAAATTAATTACATTTTAGGTTTGTGAACTACATTTTTGAGAGCATGACATTATCACAGAGCCACATGCCTTTGATAAGCTAACGGGAAGGACAATTACAGCACAAAATATGGATGAGAACTGGAATATTAATGATAATTTACAAATGAATATTATTTCTTGACATTGACTAAGTCATTGATAAGCTTCCAGTCATTGTATACATCGAAGGATATGCATTGTATTCAGTCCTTAAGAAACATCAGTGTGAACATTGTAAAGTTAAAAAGACATTAGTCTTTAAAATGAGGTAGTGAAATTCACGATGAATCTAGACAGCGACAAATCATGAACTCTTCTTCGAGTGTAACAAAAAGTGTTCTACATACATATGTACTTATTTCGAAGCTTTGTTTTCAATATGAAATATTTTAAAGTAAATAACCAAAAACAATTTGCTACATTCAAAACAATTAATGCATTCGAAAATGAAGCAATATTTTTAAAAGATTGTGACATAAATGATCCTAAGGGAAGTAAAACGTCTCAAATGATTATATGGAATGTTGAAAATATTTTATTAAATAATTATGTCAAACTAAGAAATTAATTTGAAAAGGTTAATTCTTTGATTTAAGTAATTTCACAGTGAAATATTGTAGTCGGGGAATTTTATTTGGGTTTCGCGTAACCTAGGTTGTCATTCTTCTGCCAAGCACGAGGAAAGGGCAAGACGAGATTTAACCACCCGCGATGGCGTCTTGAGCCCTTGCAGAGGCTTTCAATCCCGTCATTGACCGTCGCGGCGAGGGGGGAGTCGGGGGGGGGGGGGGGGAGAAGCTCTTGCGCACCGTATGCGACTTCAGAGACCGGTTCACGTCAATTTTAAATGAAGCCAGATCCCAAAATTATTAGCTCCTTACACGACATTGGAACAGATTAAACAGCATTCCTTTTAAATATTGCATCGTGACCACTATATCATGTTACTTTGGTTGGTTACCGTTAAATATTGTCACTTCCTACCAGTTTCAAAATGTTTCTAAACACTTCTCGGCCTTCATGCAACATGGCGGCCAGCGTCTGGCCTGGCTATTCAACAAAGTGCCCGCGCTGTGGTCACGTGGTTTGCGATGCAAAGAGTGTTGCGCAAAAGGAGCAAAATTTGGTACGCTGGAGTAGCTCACTCATTTCCCCCGTAGAGAGAGTCAAAGCAGTTGTATGGCTGATCCTTCCAGCCTCCAGAGTCCGTTGAACGCAACGGCGAGGGAGTGTGACAAATGAGGGTGGGCGCGGGACGCGGTGTAGTAGCAGTCTTGGAATTTCCATTAAAAATCGTTCACCATCAATAAATTCAAAGGTTAGATGCAATAAAATCGCAAATTTTAGATAATTTTGCAAATGCGACTTTTGCGAATGGCTAATAATGTTTGCATAGTTCATGTCTATTCGCTTTACTCTGGTGTTCTATAATATTTCTGGTTTATTCTCTCTAAATGTATGTCTGAGCATTATAATTTCTAGGAATACCGATTTAAAACCTATGCTTTCATTGTGTTTAAATAAAATAAAGTAAATTTATTTATTGGTTTTAACCTGAATTATTAAGAAAGTTTTTAAGAGAAATATTACTATACGAAGACAGTACACAATTCTTTAAATATCCCCGTTCGTGAGTATCCCCGAAGACTCTCCCCCGTCCCCAGCGCCTCAGCTCCGCCTGTGGGTGGGTGGGTGAGGGTGTTCTGTTT
Organism: Gryllus longicercus; assembly: GCA_038098605.1. Classification (NCBI taxonomy): domain Eukaryota; kingdom Metazoa; phylum Arthropoda; class Insecta; order Orthoptera; family Gryllidae; genus Gryllus; species Gryllus longicercus. The sequence goes on from JAZDUA010000641.1 coordinate 547,869, forward strand.
GGGCGTCGGGCGCTGATAGCGGAGGCTGCTGGCAAACTCCCCGAGACGAAGTTGCGCCCCGCGCCGGCAGCCCGCGCGCGTGGCGCGTGGAGATAGCTCAGTCCGGGGTTGTCACATTCAGGAGTTTTGCCCCCAAAATTTTCGTCCCTAACATAGATGGTTGGGGAAGTGTTTAGGGATATTTGGGGGAAATTATTTTCATCCGTGGTTGAGATAGAAATATTATTCTCTCAATTATTATTATTAATAAGAAAAGAATATTAGAAAATATTCTCTCTCCTTTGTATGTGACAGAAAGAGAAATCAAACGATAAGCCTAGAGAAAGAAAACAAACTTGAGATAAAAACGAAAGCACAGGGCTTCCAGCAGCTCAAAAGTCAGCGATTGGTTGATTAGCAATATTTGAATTCCAAGATACACCAATGGAACGAGACGAATAGACCCGTGACGGACAACTCATGTCGTTCTCGTGTCTCATTCGCTGTGTGTGTGTATATAAATTCGGAGGTTTGCAGAACTGCAGTGGATTCGAGCATTTTCTCGAGTACGCTTGCTGCAGCAGAGTTCATTTGGCCGCTGGATGTCTGTTGTTGAATTTATTCTAGCATCTGACACCCGGTCCAGTATGGTACTCTCGCAATTAGCTCAAAGTGTTTTTTGGCGTACAGTGATGAAGAGTGAAGTAAAAAAGATGGTAGAAAACATCACAGCAGTGAATACAAGCTGAACCAAAAAGAGGTAAGAAGTAAAGTTTGGAAACAATTTTTATTATTTTTATTGTCTTATTATATTAGTCCTTAGGTATTATTTTAACAGAATCGCATTGTCATTTGAACAAGTGTTTGATATTTTATTGATCACTAACGCCAAAAAGCGTATGAATCCTCAAGTATCTAATATTTTAAAATGTTATTTGCATGCATCTACTTCCTTCTATGTATGCTACCAACAGTCTTTTGAATTTTTAGACCTTTCATTATTTGCGCAGGCAGTGAGCGCTATACGAAATGTGAATTGGTCATTGTCATAATAGTGATTAGCGGAAAATTTGCGTAAGTTTCCGGCTCACGCCTTGTGAAGCGACGCTCATCTTTCGACTAGTGATCTGCACGTTATCTTGTTTCCGGCGTAAATATCTACTTTGCGAATTTAACACACACTTCTATTTTTATGATCTGGACTGAACGGGTCACGTGCTACAGGCTAAGGTGCCGACATTTCGACCGACATATCCCTGACTTGTTCAGGGCTGTAGTGTAATATAACGGTCGAAACGTCGGCAGATCACCCTCTGCAGAGGTGTCACACGCACAGCCCAGATCAAGACATATTTTTGTATTGTATTATATTATTATTTTTTATTGTTATTTTGTATAAGAAAATTAGTTTTGAATTATATTATTAACATTTTCAAAATTAGATTTCTACAAAAGTAATATTACACAATATTTTATTTTCGTAGATTAAGTTCTATTCAGAAGTATGTCATTGTAATGTTTGTTGATAATTTTCGAAGGTCAATTAAAAACGAACAACATGCTTAAAATATTAATAAATATTACCCAAATATTAAAATATTTCTGAATTCTTAAAATAAAATGAAACTACTACTTTCAAATTTTAATTTATTTATCCTCGTTACAATGAAAACAATTCAATACATATATACAATACGATAGATAGAATACATTCAATACAATGCTTACAATATAGTACATACAACAAAACTATAATAGTCAGTTCATCTAAATCCTGCTGTAAGTATTGATTTCCTTAACGAAATCAATCATTCTCTTTTGATAATCTTTCGAGTTAAGAATGCTATCATGTCTTCCTTCTAATTGGTGTTTTTGCCTACTGCTTTTGTATAGAAGATGGTAAATTAACGTGTTTTCACTTAGAAGAACTGTACAATGGTCACTTTCAGAAGGGTTTTGTTCAGTTATGTGAGTATGTGTTAATGTAGAACGTTTCGTTCTCAATGTTGAAATGACTACCTGATCTTTCCATGAGAATTTTTGGATAGTTTTAAGTACATCGTTTTGGAGTTTTTTTGTGTGCTTCACTAGCCTTCATCAATTTCCATCTTTCGAACCATATATTTTGCATTTGGTTAAATAAATAGCTCCAACAGTCCTCGAATGTGTTCGAATTCTTCATCGGGAGACGTGACGCAGTCAATGACAGCAACGAGGGGTGTGATAAAATGTTTTTTCCTGACTGTGTCAGATCATAATACAATTCATGGTTTAAAGCTACCATTCAATTCTTAGGAAGGTTGCTGTTTATAGTACATTTTGCTTCGAGGGAACTGGAGAAGACAATGACCTTTTTGGAGTTTAGCATTTTGTTTAGCTTGAAGACTGCAAGCAGGGAGTATTATTCTGCGATGTTTCAGCAAATGAATTTAGTTGGTTTATTTCTATTTCTTGAGTAGTTACAATAGCAAAAGTGCCATTATTGTTTTTGATGCTTTTAGTATATGTTTTATAATAGTCGGTATATTTATTGATGAATTCTTGTACTTTTGGTTTCCGATCTTCTTTAGATGATATATTTTCTTGTAAGTCAGTTAGAGAGAGGTCAGTAGTGGTGTCGGAGAGTTTCCACGGAAGTATCAAGTAATTTACTTTTTTCTCCAAGTTAACTTCCGTAAAATCAAAGCCTGAGAATTCTTTTGTTTTTTGGAGGGGGGCATATAGGGAAGATCTGAATTCCATTGTATTTTTTGTGATATTGTGGATAAATATCATGAAATATGATAGGGTTGTTGGTCGTTGCTGCTTTGATGGCATATTTTAAAGTTAGTAAGAGTCTTCGATGAGACAAGGATGGCTTGTAAGGAAACATCCCATACAGATTGGAAGGGCATTATTATGAATTACATCAAGCTCCTTTAGTTCTTTCTTTTTGGCAGAATCGTATATAACTGCTCCATAACCAATCTTCGAAGGAATTATAGCTTTGTAGGTTAATACTCGTAATAACATATCTTTGTCTTCACCCCAATTTCGGTGTGAGATTTCAGAATGCCTAACCTTCTTTTAAAATCATCTATTAAATGTTAAATATGAGTTTTCCATGACATTCTGGAGTCAAAATATGATATATATGTATTTTGATAGTTTGGACAAAGTTGAGAGTTTGATTACCAAGTTTTAAAAGGGTATCTTTTCCTTCTTATGCTTGGTAAATAACATATGTTGGGTGTTCATGGCAGAAAATTTAAAGCCGGATCTAAGAGACCATTCAGATAATTGGTTTAGGGCAGTTTGCATCGCTTTCTTATGTGAAGTTCATATTGGTATCTTTACATAAGATAGTGATGTCATCTGAATATTTCCTCGTGATCACCGGAAGGTTAATTGCTGCTTCCGAATCATTGATTGCCAGGAGAAATAAGGTAAACATTGAGAACAGATCCTTGAGGAATTCCATTATCTAATTTATTTATATCAGATAAGATGCCATTTACTCTTACTTGAATTTGTCTATATTTTGTAAAGTTGGATAGAAACTGAAACATGTTGCCCTTAATTCCAATTTCTTGTAGTTTTTGTAAAATACGATGGGGCCCACACTATGTCATACGCTTTTAAGTTACGTAATTCTGGAAGAAAAAACGGCGAATTTTCGGCAGAAAATATCTTATTGCCGGTCCCTTGTAACAATAAAATGGATAAATCAAGTTGCTAAATTTAGAAAAAAAAACCTCTAGCACGTGGTGTAGCCGAAATACACGTTTTGTGGGTCCTTGATACCGAAAAATCGATTAGCAGCAAAACGTGTGTCTGTTCGTTGTCTGTCCATCCGTAGAGGCCAAATCATTCAGCCGATTTTATTCAAATTTGTCATCCCTTATCGATCTTGCTAATGTCACGGTCTCTTGAATTCGAAACCGAAATTTTAATTTTGAGGGGGTACTTTACATGAAGCCTTTGAGACATTTTCAAAAACTGACTCAGTGTTTTTGTTAAACTTTGTCTTTGGATACTGTGAATGATGCTTAAGAGAATGGTGCATGTCCCATGTCCCTTAAAAACCTTGATTTTTCGAAAACTGCAGAAGTTCAATTTTTTTCTTCCTACAAATTGAATATTAAATATATATATTTTTCTCGAAATGAAATCTGTACCTTAAAGATAAATGTTGAACAAAATAATTGAAATAGTAAACGTATCATTTGGTTTTCCTCTTTCTCTGACAGGTAATACGCTTCCTTTCAAAATTCCTTTGTAAACACAGAAGTATTAAATTCATTAAATGTAATTATATTGTATAAATAACTGGAAAGAACTAATAAAATTCTAGAAAATGTTGCTGATTGCTGGACCTGCTATTTGCTGTTAAGCTGAAGCGATAGAAATGCTACTCCTCATTGGCCTCATCGAGGTACGAAACAAAACTGACAAGATTCCATGATATTGATAATTTTGATTTTTTTGCTAACTGAATTTTTTTTCTTGTTTCCTTATGGATATCAATGTGAGCAGCTTATTGGTGAATCGTGTTCTTCGAAGAAATTTATATACATCTCTATCTCAATTTTCAATTTTTTGGAGCACGTAAGTTATAACGAATTTACTTCAATGCAATATAGGAGTTGTTAATCTTGCCGTCTGATTGTCTTTTATTATTTATTAAAAACAATTTTGTGGATTGTAGGGTAGTGTAGTGTTAGTGTTTTCTCTAGTGAATTAACTCGTAAATCTATTGATAATATATTTTATACATTCGTAATATATCATGCACATCCGTGTTAAAATTGAAAATGATGCCCATCCCTTTAAAGCACGCAAATTGTAGAAAGATGAAATCGCAGGGTTCGTGTGGATCTGAGAAGTTGAAAGGAGGGTTGGAGGCAGGACTTCGCGAAGCTGATTGAATAAACGGGTACAAGTTCTGTAAAAACGATTTCGAAAGAAACTGGATTTTATCGGCCGCCCTCGGGAGACAAAGGAGGTCACCATTGATTTCCCATTCCTGGCCACCCACCTGGAGCGCGCCCCGGGGCGTGCGACCGCAACAGGATGCAATGGCCTCACGCGCGTTACCGGGTCACACGGAGAAGTTACCTTCAGTGAAAAAAGCCCAAAGATGTTTCATCATTCGTAGGGTTCTCATGAGAAAAGGAAATTCAACTTATTTTAACTTAGATCAAATTTTTTAAAAAAATCTTGGAGGTTTCTAAAGGTAATGATAAATTACCGGTTTTCCTGAAAAGAAACAAGTACATGTAATATTTGTTGATATTATTAATTGTGCAAACACCAACTTTTGTAAATTTGGATCTAGATCTAGATTTGGAGGTGGAAAACTTTCGAAAGCTATTTGCAATCCGCACGAGTCTTGAATGAATTGCCCATTTGGCGTGTATACAGACTTCAGATAATTTGTTTTGGAATTTTGATCAATGGCATTCATTTGCTTCCAAGCCTCCGAGTAGTTTACTTTATTGTTTAAGGATGATATGTATTCCTTCCAGCAGGTTCTCTTAGATTCTTTTATGATTCTTCTTGCCTTGGCTTGTGCTGACTTCCTGAAGTTCACTTGAAGAGTTGCTGGGAGTGCTTGTGATCTGTGATAAGGCTCTGTTAACTGGTTTACCTTGGACGAGTGGCGGAAATTCATGGTAGCTAGGTTTCTTGTCTCTTTGTTCTTTCTCAGGGACTACATTGTTTTCAATTATTTCTTCCGATTGGTAGAAGTTCATTTCTCCTATATTTTTGCTGTTTTTTGCAATGTGCCCCTTTTCCTTGCAGTAAAAGTATTTAATAGTTCCGCTAGACTTGTAAATTCAGTTTCTTTCTCCTTTGTATGTGATCAGTGGGGCTTCAGGTATCTTATTTAATGAGTCTTCCGGTACGAACACCTGTCTACGGAAACTTATTATAGTATAGAGTGAAGTGCTCTCTACTAAATGAGAAATGACACTTCAGAACTGCGTATCACTTTACGTTTGTCTAGTTCATCTTGAAGAACTCCGTTGGGAATCATAGCATAAGTATTTGAAATTTCAATTCGATTCTGTTTCCTTACAAGAGGCCTAATATTTTGGGAGCAGCCCTCAACGTTAATAATCTTGTGCTTCACAACCTTCATCTACCGACTGCTTACTGCTCAGAAATACACACACCCTGTAATTTGAAATTTTTGATGCTTACGTGATGTGCGTAGGCGGAACAATTCTTGCTAAAGCTTCTACGTACCTTTCGATAGGTGTTCTGTGGTCTTTGTTTTCAGATACAATACCTTCTCCGGGTCCCTGACATTGAGAACCACTCTATTGTAACTTGGCCGTCCGGTCGCGTTTCCTTCAACGGGCTGGCTCCTGGAGTCAGAGGCTGCCCTCGGATAGCCGCTTCGGCATCAGCCATTTATTTCCTGTTCCCCATTCACAATGAGAAAAAGGTATGTCGTAATCAGAACAGTTCTATATACTGCAGGAGGTTGCTCGCTTTACAGTGACTCTTAAATTTCTCGAGTTCGATGAAAAAACGCAAATTAGTCTCAGACCGCGGAGCTATACTGAGCGGAGCACACGATGTTGCCTCGACCACCGCTGTCGACCGAAAGTTATAATCCTTACAGGTAAAACACCTTACAAACGGTTTGTTCTTTGTAGCAGAGCCTCGCAGGCCGATCGGCCCACGCGCCTGACCCACGACGACCAGCGCGCTCGTGAGCTCAACTGTCTGAGGCGCGTTACCTTATCGCAAACAACGCGCACTCAGTTCACAATGGTGTCCTTTCCCGAAACCGTTGCAATAGTTGTGACGCAAGGTTCATTTAAGACGAAATGTACCGCCACTAGTTCAATTTCTCAAAATGGCTGCGCTGCGATTGTGTCCGAGGTGCTCCTCGCCGATTTGTCACCACGCGACGGGACGTCGATATCTCTCGGCTGCGATTTATGATCGGGCCCGGCAGCCGGCTTCCTTCCTTGCGGGGGCGGGGGGGGGGTTGGCGGGGGGGAGGCGAAGGCGGGGGGATGGCGGGGGCGGAGGCGAAGGAGGGGGTGGGGTGAAGGTGGGGGCGGAGGCGAAGGCGGGGGTGGGGTGAGGGTGGGGGCGGAGGCGAAGGCGGGGGTGGGGTGGGGGCGGGGGTAGTGGGGTTGGCGAGGGGGCGGGGGCGGGGGCGGGGGCCTAATAAACGTAAATCGCCTGGGAGCACCTGCGTCGCGCAGCCGCGTAAATCTCGCCGCTGTCCGCGACCAAATTCCCGAGAAAGTGCGCCGAGGGTTGGGGCTCGTTCCTTGGCGGAAATTGTGGGAGCAGCCGCCCGCTACTCAGGAGGGCAGTTGCCTCCACTACACCGGGAGTCAACTGACGGCCCTGCACTGCCTCTGGCCGGGGGTTCGAGGGCGACGTCCCGAGAACTCCCCACGATGGCAGGATTGTCGGCTAGGGCGAATGCACACGCTGTCTGGAGGAGAAGTCCCTATCCTATACTCACCCTTGACTTACACACACTTACTCTATCATGCACGTCACTCCCACACATGCCGGTGACCAGGAGGTCAGAGCTTGTCCCGGCAATGCCCGAAATTGAGACACAAGCAATGCCCGAAATTGAGACTAGCGCCATATTTCTTACTGTTCATTATATATGTAAAGAAAATTTAAAGAAACAATTTGGAGGATTTTTGAGAATTTGTTTTTGAAAATTTTAATCGCAAATTACGCAAAACTACTGTTTTTAGAAAAAAATGTACATGACCTTTTTTGATGAGATAATTTTATGCAACAAACTTTGTGTATGTATTTGTCTAAGGCAAAAATCTCTATCTTCAATTTTGTAGTTTGAAAATGATTTTTTAAAATTTTTGGAATACCGCGCAGTACCTGAAAATGAGAGTATCGTAATAGTTTTTATCCTCTTTTATCACACAAGTGATGAAAATTTAAAGAAAAAAAATTGAGCGGTTTTTAGAATTGTTTTGTACATTTCAATCGCAATACACGCAAAAACTATTTTTTTTTCAAAAATTTGTACATGATCTTTTTAAAGAGCTAATTTTGTACACCAGTCTGAGACAAAAATCTCTACCTCTAATTTTCAAGTTTTTATTTGTTTTCAATTTTTCGAAAAATGGAGGATGTCAACGAAAATGAGATCTGCACCATTCTTTTTAACATTCTTTACCCCAATCAACAACAAAATTTAACATTCAGCATTTTTGAACCATTTTTTGAAAATTTTGAAAATGTTCGAGGGGCTTTATGTAAAATACCCCCAAAATTAAAATATTGGTTTCAAATTCCAGGGTCCGTGACATCATCTAGAACGATTGGGGAATATCAATTTTGGAGAAAATTGCCTGAACGGGTTATGCGCTAGCGTTGTGTACAGACTGACGGACAGGCTGACAAAGGATATGCCGTCAATCGATTTTTCGGTATACGCACAAAGTATGGAACACCACGTGTTGGATGATTTTTTTTCTACATTTAGCAACTGGATTTATTCACTATTTCCTTGCAGATGTCCGTCATTAAAAGCTTTTGTGTGGAAAATTCGCCGATTTCTCTTTTTATGTTTCGTACGAGAAAGTAATACTTTTGCTCATTTTTACTTCCTCGTTATTTTGGCAGTTCATCGAATGAATGTTACAGATAAGATCGTGTATTGCATATGTTCCTTCTATTGAAGGATTTTATTTTTCAGAGGCAAATTATTAAAGACAACTGAAAGGAGTAAATGATATTTAAGACAAAAGATGGTCCAAATATTTCTAGCCACTATGTAATGTTTCAGAGGAAAACAAAAGCATTTCGAAGTACAATCCTCTTTCATCTTTCCCTTTTTTCAATTATTTTTATTTTAGGTCGCATAAACTTCTAGGTCTTTAGCGACCACTATTGCTTGTAACGGTACGGTAACTATGAGGATGACACGCTATGATGATGATGATGATAAGGGGGGGAAGGACGAACACAATACAACCATGCCCGAGGCGGGACTCGAACCCGCGATCCTACTGCCTTAGCGATCTCAGCCACCGGATCGGCGTTAGCGGTTTGAAGTGAAAAGAAGTGAAAGCAAGATACTTGAAAATGCACGAGCTTCGCCTCAATTTGTGGGTAATTTTTTTTGTGAGACGTTAGGCGCCAAATGTAAATAAAAAGCGAAAACAATTGTAGTAACACCTTCCTGTTCTCTTCTCAATGCTACTGATAATTTCGGATCTCTCTACTCTGGAAGTAATCGTAAACATCTCTGAGAAAGAAGAAGAGCACTAGTTAAGAGTTCTGGCAGTGTGCTGCGCTCTACTGATTGAAGATCAAATAGAAACTAGGGATGCTAGAACAGCTCATACTTTCTCACATGAATTGAAACTTGAATTTTTCGGAAACTCAATGAGTTCAAGTAAATGGAATCTGTATAATTTTTGAGAAAAGAGAAAATTCGATCCATATTTGAGAAAATATTTTTAACTGCCTACTCTTCAATAAAAAATACGCAAAAATAAGACTACACTGAGAAGTTTGAAGAATTATTTCGAAATATTATTTTTAGAACAGATTTCATACAGAAGAAAATCTTCATGAATATTATAGTTTTACAATGTCATATTCTTGCAATTTTCGAAAATACAGAGTGCAACGAATTTGAGGGCTGCCATTTTATGTTTTTTGTTCTGTTGTAAAAAATGTAAAGAAACAATTTGGAATCGTTTTTAAGAAATTAGTTATATTAATTAACTAAAATTCGCACAAAATTACGCGACAACTACTCCTAACTAATTAGGTTTTCCAAACTATTTTGAGAAAAATGTCTTAGTTTTGTGTGAGCCCCAATATTTTTCGGAAATTTTTGCTCATTTTTCCAGATTTTTTTTCATTTGAATATACTAATTAAGATAATTGTAAATTTAAATAACTTTTTTATTATAAATTATGACGTCACAAAGCCAGCAATTGTTAGTAAAGAGGGAAGGAGAGAGGTAGTTGGCTACTAGTGATTCACGCTATGATGATGATGATGATAAGGGGGGGAAGGACGAACACAATACAACCATGCCCGAGGCGGGACTCGAACCCGCGATCCTACTGCCTTAGCGATCTCAGCCACCGGATCGGCGTTAGCGGTTTGAAGTGAAAAGAAGTGAAAGCAAGATACTTGAAAATGCACGAGCTTCGCCTCAATTTGTGGGTAATTTTTTTTGTGAGACGTTAGGCGCCAAATGTAAATAAAAAGCGAAAACAATTGTAGTAACACCTTCCTGTTCTCTTCTCAATGCTACTGATAATTTCGGATCTCTCTACTCTGGAAGTAATCGTAAACATCTCTGAGAAAGAAGAAGAGCACTAGTTAAGAGTTCTGGCAGTGTGCTGCGCTCTACTGATTGAAGATCAAATAGAAACTAGGGATGCTAGAACAGCTCATACTTTCTCACATGAATTGAAACTTGAATTTTTCGGAAACTCAATGAGTTCAAGTAAATGGAATCTGTATAATTTTTGAGAAAAGAGAAAATTCGATCCATATTTGAGAAAATATTTTTAACTGCCTACTCTTCAATAAAAAATACGCAAAAATAAGACTACACTGAGAAGTTTGAAGAATTATTTCGAAATATTATTTTTAGAACAGATTTCATACAGAAGAAAATCTTCATGAATATTATAGTTTTACAATGTCATATTCTTGCAATTTTCGAAAATACAGAGTGCAACGAATTTGAGGGCTGCCATTTTATGTTTTTTGTTCTGTTGTAAAAAATGTAAAGAAACAATTTGGAATCGTTTTTAAGAAATTAGTTATATTAATTAACTAAAATTCGCACAAAATTACGCGACAACTACTCCTAACTAATTAGGTTTTCCAAACTATTTTGAGAAAAATGTCTTAGTTTTGTGTGAGCCCCAATATTTTTCGGAAATTTTTGCTCATTTTTCCAGATTTTTTTTCATTTGAATATACTAATTAAGATAATTGTAAATTTAAATAACTTTTTTATTATAAATTATGACGTCACAAAGCCAGCAATTGTTAGTAAAGAGGGAAGGAGAGAGGTAGTTGGCTACTAGTGATTCCGGGCGGGTCAACTACTGCGGTTATTACTCCTGTAAGTGTAGTCTCGTGAGATGGCGAGATCTAACGCCGACAGCAGCCAGCCTCTGCAATTCCCCTCCAGACAGCGACTGGATTCGACCTGGCTGACAAGCTAATGTTGAAACTCCTAGGACCTCCCGGTGCAACCAAAGACGTAAGGAAAGATGGCAAACAAGCACAGCTTGTTGCAAAGCACCCCCTTCAGGCCGTGCGAACAAACAGCGCTGGCTTGGCTCCCCCTGCGCAAGAAGCAAGGCGGCGCGGCCTCCGGGCGCCAGCGGCTGCAAAGAGGATTACTTCCCCTCCCCCCTCCCCCCCTCCCCCTCCTCCTCCCTCTCCCCCTCCCCCCTCCCCCCTCGCGAGCAGGGCACGCGCATATCTACCAAGGGCTGTGCGGCATTCAGCCTCGCAACCAGCGCCTTTCCCGCCGAAGGAAGGTTTTAACTTGCGCCAAATCTTGAGACTTGCCGGGCGAGGTGGCTCAGAGCGTCAGCTGATGTCTCTGCAGTGCCTCTGGCCGGAAGTCTTTTGGCTCTTGCCCGACGGCTCTGGATTTTCTACACTAGCTCGTCGGGTGGAATTCAGTCGCTGTCTGGAGGAGAATCATCCGTGCTTTCTCCGATCAACACCAGGCGAATGCCGGAGCAGTATCCTAACATACAGGCTACGGATCGTACGCGATGTTAGAGAAGTTCATTTGAGACCTTATGTTACATGGCGAGACTACCGGATTCAAATCAGCTACTTCCGCCTGGCCAAGCTCCTTTCACCATCTACCTGAGAAAGAAAGTACCACCCGGGCGACGAAAGAGGAGGCTTCAATTTAGCTCAGAGGTTCTTTTAAGCTCGAATATCTTTTACAAGCAGTAAATGTGCTACATAGGACAGCCAGCTTCACTTCCCCTTCCATAGAAAGGCGTACGAAGTATGTATAGCCTTTAAAATCCACGGCTTTGATTAGGTTTGCAACCGCAAACTTGGGTACACCTGCCCCCTACGATTACCATGTACCACCAATGCAGCAGTTTATTGATTTCGATTTGGATGATACTACTCGAGTATTTTTTTGTCTTTGAGCACGTTAATATGTTCTCTAAATCATCTGATCCTAAAAAATTCAAAACAACACACGTAATGTTCTAAATCTCCAATAGATAGTAATTTATTTTATCTTGAAAAATTGTACCTAAAAATATTCACTTGGGTAAAGTATACCATACTTAATTCAGCTAAATAACAGTCAAAGAAATTTGTTAAGTTCAAAAACACTTTAGTCACAATAATCATAAAATGTATTTGATAAATTCTGATTTTTAAACTTGTCATTTCGTCAAAAATTGTTTTAGTATACATACGACATAGACGTTAAGTTAGTGTATTCTGCCACCAAGTTCTCACACTTAATTGCAGAATTATTAATAAATCTAATCTAATCTAAATATCAACAGATTCAAATTTTAAAATATGCAAACTTCTACCAGCTGCAGAAGCTTATGTACCACAGGTTTATCACTCTTGTTTTGTATTGATTTTTTCCATTTTGAAGCACATTGAAGTTTTTGATATTTTGACGACATAGAAGCCTTAAACAAGCGTTTCCCCTTCTTAGATTGGGAGCCATTATATAGCGCATCCAAATTTCTTTAAGATTTGGAGTTGCTGAGTTACTCAATGTCTCGCGAACAAATAATAAATGTTAAGGTAGCAGAAGAAGATCTACTCGTAAATCCTTGTGGACAATTATTGAAATATATTAATACAGTACTAAGCCCTCATTAACTCTAATTTAAAAGACCGAAATAATCTGAATTGGTGTAGTAAAAATTCGTGCTATTTGATTATTATAAATTTATGTATTACTGTTCTCCATAGCCGGGGCCGAAATTTTGTGTTTCGGCGAAATTCGAGTCAAGCGAGTTCGTGCTAACGAGGGTTTTCTGTACTCACAATACTAGATCGCTCACTACTCAACATCTTCCGAGATGCGCCAGCGAGTGGAGCGCGACTGTGAGGCTGGGCGGAGGTGGTTGCGCGGAAGGCCTTTTGGCTCGAAGCGCCTGCACTGCGACCATTCCAGCACTATTACTTTTCAGAAGGATAACACAGCGGAACGAAATGTAGCAAGGACAGTAAGCTTTTAAGATCGCAAAATATTGTGGCAGTTTTATTTCTAGGCCTCTGTTAAAAATATAAGAATAAGACAAATTTATTGTTCTCATAGTTTCACTTCTAATTTTTGCAATTTTATTGTTCATACTTTATGTTAAAGTAGAGTTAACAGTAAATAGATTTTCCAGAACTCAAATAAGAGGGTTTCATTTGTTTTATGCAACGCTTGTACACATGAAATGCTGCATCAGTACATTTAGCATACGAAGTAAATCAAAAAAGTATTGACACACTCCAAAGCATTTTATCGATTAATTATATGCATTACGTGGTCCAGTATCGTTATAAAAATGAAGCTCGTTAACTGATGTTTTGTCCATGATTTAGCAAAAAACTGTTTCCTCTTTTTTAAACTCGATTTTAGAGCAGAAGTAAAATACAAAACGAGTCCAAATGGATTAGCCCATTAAAAATCCCCATAACACGACACAATAAATGAAAAATATTCAATTAGCGCAAAATCGCTTTTCCCTCGAGGCGTGTCAAACACGTACACCCAGTTAAAGGGAACGACGCGGCCACTGCGAGACCTCTCGAGCTGCGGAGAAACGGAACTTTGCGTGGATACAGAGCCATTATTATTATTATTATTATTATTATTATTATTATTATTATTATTATTATTATTATTATTATTATTATTATTATTAGCCTGTTCACATCCCTTAGTAGGTCAAAGGCTTCTTATATTGTAAGGTATTCTAAATTCATAAGCTACGGTAGCGCGTTAGTTACTATTTTTGCTCTTATTTTCTGATCACTTCTCGCTGGTCCCTTCTTTTTGTCTAATTATTACTTCACTATCACTGTTCATTATTTCTGTTCACTATTACTTCACTGTTGTCTTTACTCTCAATTGACCTCGTCGAGTACGTGAAAGACGTCTCTCCACTTCGTGGAGTCTTCTATTCTGGTCCATAGCCTTCCCCATCGTCTATGTGTATGTCGTCTGACAACCGTGTTATCTATCTTCCGATATTTCTCTTGCCAAACTTGGATCCCATATTGTAATTTTTTAGGTCCAACTGTTTGTGTTCATCCTCATTACATGACCTGCGTATTTTGATCTGTTCTTTGAGGAGTACCTTGCAGTGAATTACAAATACTTGTAAGATAAGCATATAAATGGAATTTTAAATTGTCGTTTGACAAATAGTAAAAACACTTCCTCATGACAATTGTTGCGTCATGATTTAGGATTCCTTCAATGGGTATTCTGCCTGACTGAAGGGAAGAAAATATGAATTTTGTCAATAAGTTAAGAATTATTTACGATATTACATTAATATTTTACCAATCCTAGATGTATTATTGCTTCCAATGTTAATGTTAGAAAAGAAATGTGACCTGTGTCTTTCAAAATATCTCTGAATCATCCATATAAGTATTAACATGACATTTAGGAACAGCGTTTGGCCTAAGATCTTTGGGCATTTGTTTTGCTCTTGCAATTAATACCGGATTTTAATGCGAGTTGTAAATTAAAGTTAGTGTTAATTTTAATTACTGAATCTTTAATAGACGTGAAATATAAATTAATGATGATAAACAGTACTAACTCTCTCTCAATATTTGTAATTTTTTCAATTTTTAAATTCAGGAAGTTCAACGAAAATAAGACAAGCGCCATTATTTAACCCATTTCCTTCCAAATAGTGAAATACTTTATTTATTTATTAAATTTAGATTATATATTGATCATATGATTTCAAAGATAGCAAAACCAGTTTGTTTAAAATATTTAGATTTTTGGTTGACGCAGGACGGTACGTTGCAAGAAGTGTATTAACCGCTTTTCATACTAATATAGTTATTTTGTTAATTAAGGTCTACTAAATTTACTGATATGCAAACAGAAATCCAATTTATGCATGAAGGTGTAAAAACCAAATGGAATTTAAGTGTCTTAAACATTTTTTTACATTCCAAATAAATTGTCCGATTCTTACAAACATTACGTTGCATGCTTTTTTATCACAATTAATTTATATAATAAAAATTTAATTTTTGCATTTATTTCATTCTATTCTTACTTTAAAGTCGTAAATTTCTATGTCTCAAATGGCAAATTACAATTTGAGGCCTAGATGGCAATTTGAGTGCTAGATGGCGCTTCTAAAAAGAGTACAAGTTTGGCCTCAAAATCAATACAATTTAGAGTACTTTTTAGTTAGAATATAATATTCCTTGCTTAGCAGGATTTCTAACAAATCAAAATCTCATTATCCTTCTCTATCATCTAATCATAGACAACTTTCGTTTTGAAATATTTTTTTGCGTTCGACGCAAACTGCTTTATGACTTTTTCTCTCACTTGCTCCAATTCTATTTGCATAGAAATCCCTTTATACTATAATTATAATACTTGGTTCCCAAGTATGCCAGAAAACTCTCAACGTTGTGTAGACGCAATACAATATTCATTTGTCCATAAAATCATTTTCAAAACCACAATTTCCTCAAACATTAACACTTTTATTTGTACATATTCAATTTTGCAATGTGATAAAAAACTCACATTGATCAACAATTTCAAGATCAAAAGACAGATTTGTAGAGACTTCAAAATAGGGCACACGCTTGATGGAGAAAACAATTTAAAATGTGTATTCGTATAATATATTTTTACTAAATAAAAAAAATTGAATTCACTAATGATTGTATTTGCAGTACAAATAATTTCAAATGATTTCAACGATTGCTGTAGGTAAAATAAAATAGTAAACATTGCGTTGCCTCTACGCGTTGGGACGAAATGGGTTGAGTACTTTGCTATATTCTAAAAAAAAAGAAATATTTGGACCATTTAAAAAAATTAGAATGGTCTTTATGACAAGTGGGTACCCACAAAAATCAAAATATCCTTTTCAAATTTGCAAAGCCTTTAGGCGAGCGCGATTGTCCGGAGAATATTAGTTTTGTAGAAAATCGTCTGAACTGTCTGATGCACTAGTGTTGATCAGATAGTAAGAGAAACATTCTAACATTCTCCATACCAACTCTGCAGTGTCCGAGAATCGCAAATGATGGATTATGATAAAACGTGTTAGAAAAATTGAAGGAATCAGATTTAGCTCCTTTTTTATACCACGGCTCTAGAATTCGAGTTTCCGGTCAATAAATCGCTGATTTCTGTCGAAGTTCCAAAATAATTTATTCTTACTACGTAAATACATAGAAGGCGAGAAAGTAAATTACAAGTGCTACAACTGAACATACGTTCTCGCATTATTATTAACTTTTACAATTTTCAAAATTCAGAGAGTTCATCAAATTATATCCGCACCATTTTTAAGCATTCTTTACAATTTCGGAGGACAAAGTTTAAATTTAAAAAATGAGTCATTAAGTGAAAATTTTGAAAATGTAAATGAAGCTTCACGTAAACTGCTGTCCCTCCCCAAATCAAAATATCCGTTTCAAACTCGTAGGGCCATGAACTCGTTCAGATCGATCGGGGAATATCGAATTCGGAGAAAATCGTCAGAACGGTTTAGGCCAGGGCTGACCAACAATTTTTGCCCCCGGCTCCCGGTAAAGAAAACTTTTTCACGGCTCGGAAGAAATATTAAAATTAAATAAAGTTGAATGCAAAAATGATTCGTTTAAGTAAACAAAGATTTATATTGTATTTTGATTATGAATTCATATAATCATTTAGTACACGTAATTAACAAAAAAAACGAATATGACTTGCTGAGGCGCATTGCTTCGCCTATTATATTTTTCGTAATCTTTGGATCTATACTTGTGATTATTCTTATCACAGTCCCAACTGAAAATCAAACAATCTAGACTTTTTTGTACTTTAATATACATTCTTTAAAGAAAAATATGTACACAAATATAAGTTGATCTGAAGATTACTAAACAACTTTTGTTACGTTTCTTTTAAATTTACATATTTATATAGTAATGACCCGGCAGACTTCGTACTGCCTCAACGATAAATAAAAGATCTAAACTTTTGTATAAAATGATTTTAAAACAAACCAATTGAATCCGTATTTAATAAAAAAGCATTTTTTAAATAAAGCATGAAGTTTTATTATTATTATTATTATTTACGACACATGTTGCTTACTTACAAAACAGAGTATTTCTGAAATACTGGCTATTTATAAGGTTTAAATTTTATATTTACACACACACTTATGATACAGTCGGCAAATCAATTTAAAGCTTTCTCATAAACAATATTTTTTGTTTTGATTTGTGGTGCGTAAATAAACAAAGAATACGGTTTTCCGATGCGCGAACACGCGACATATAATTGTCCATGCGCGAAACAGGGAAACTAAGTTGATTCCACAAACTTCTAACGACTGGCCTTGCGATTTATTGATGGTCATCGCAAAGGCCAGACGTACTGGAAATTGTAAGCGTTTAAAATCGAATGGTAAGTCCGTTGGAATCATCGGTATCCGCGGGATCAAGACATCGTCTCCTTTGTATTTTCCTTTTATGATAGTTGCCTCAATGACGTTATTCATCAGCTTTTTCACAGCCAGTCTTGTTCCATTGCTTAGTCGAGGTTGATTAATGTTACGCAACATGATGAACTCGATCCTACTTTTAACTGCAAATAGTGAGGTGGTAATCCCAGCAATTCCAGTGAATTTCAAAACTCCGTGGGATAGACACACACTGTTATGATACAGTCTGTTAATCAATTTAAAGCTTTCCCATAAACTATATTTTTTAACGGTGTCGACTGATTTGAAGGAAACCAACTGTCCTGGAAGAAAATTCTGAATGGTCGCATTGAGATCCTCCACATCTTTATTTTTCGCCGCCAATATTGCCCGTTCACCCAGCCAATTATGGTTATTTAACGTTTGCGCTATATCTGGGAAAACACGCTGAATAAGATCCGGTAGAGGTGTTAACTTTATTATTTCCAATGTCTAACAACTGCTCTGCAAACACATTTGCAGTTTCATCTTGTTGCAAAAATACTCGCATGTTAGTTCTTCAGTGGAGTGTCTTTACGTACTCAAATGAAGTATCTTCCCAACTTATATTAAGTTTCAGTATGACTCCCAGAAACGGTGACTAGTATTAAGCTCGATTAGAGTATTTCTTTCTTAATCCAAACAAACTCCTGAAATCTTGATCAGTGGTCTTCCACCAATTCACCGTTTTAATCACAAAACACATCGTCCTTGTTTACCTATGTTAAATGAAATAATTTTAGCCATTCTAAGGTATACACATATCGAATATTTTCTACCCATTAAGACTAATCTCAACAGATGAATGTGCACCCAACCTCAAAATACATTTAGTTTGACATCAACACGCAAAACACCAGAGTTTTAATGAACTCTCAACTAAAAAATTTCAGAAATACAGCTACTTCTTTATTACTTATTCGAAAAGTGATTTCATTTCATTTCTTAAATTATCTGAAAAAAATGTGCATAGTGCTCAAATGTATTGAGCCTCTTGACAATTTCATAATGCAATATTATTGGCAAAACTGTGTGAAAAGATGTGAGTGATGTATAGATTGATTTTAGATCAGATGATAATTTTGATTAGGTTTAAGGACACTTCAGGTCAGTGGACTCCACGGCAATAGGTATTATTAAGAACATATCGACCGTGGCAGTGGTCAGTCGATATATTTTTTATTAATTACATGATAAAATTATTATAAATATAGTAAACACTAATTGTAAAATAATATAACTGTCAACGACATTGTTACTTGAATGCAAAACCGATTTATAAAAGGCGTGTTAAAAATCACCCTCCTCGCTCAGACTAGATGAAAAATTTTCTTTTCTTGAAGAAAGCTAACGACTTTGCAGAGAAGGATTCATTATTACTCGGCATCTCCTCCAGTGTCGGCAAGACAAGGACTTCTCCGAATATCTCCTAAATTATTCCAGTGCACGAGAGAATGCTATGCGGTAAGGTGTGTTCTTCATTTGTCGCACTTGGGGAGGGGGGGTCACTGCGCGAGATGGCCTTGCGAGAAGTGGCGGTTCCCCAACCGAAGGCGACAGAGTTACTCCTCGCGACTTGAACCACGAGATGACGAAGACCAGAGTTTTGTGGAGCTCTTGATCCTCGTGAGTTTGTCATGCACTCAGAAACAACGTTGGAAAAAAGCTTGGTATCAACCATGGGAACTACCATAGGGATGTCTATCTCTGGCTTCCTAATAGCCAACTTTGCTGTTTGGTCAACTGTCTTATTTCCGAAAATTCCCATGCTGACAGGGACACAGGAAAAAACAAACTAAAGTAATAAAGAGAGAAACGATGACTTCGATGTATTTTATCTGTATGTTTTGAAGAAATCTGTAGGTCTAATGTAGAAGTTATTCATAGTTTTCAATATTCTAAATCACGAAGGTTTTATGTGAAATTGGACAAATGATATGGAAACACGTCAATGCGAAGAAGGTAATCTTAATGGAAACGCAAAAATACTGAGTATATGAAAGCATGAGTCATTTCAACAATAAATCTACTACCTTGTAATTGCAACAATTTCGTTAATTTGTCGTGCTTTTTTCGAATGTGCACTGTCCCTCCGAAAACAAACACTAAAATACACTTTACCCAAATATTCATTTATGACTTTCTTCTTTCACATCAATGTCTAATTAAACTTCAAAAGGAATTTTCATCGTGCCTAGGAAGCTTTACAATATCAAACTGCAGAATTCTTTCCAAAAGAAATTGCAATCTGAGAACGTGCGGCAGTTTGATTCAAATTGATTTTAGAACTATCCAGCATAAATTGGTAACACGTACGCTTATCATTTCGATCAAGCAAGTACGCGATTCATTAAAGTTTCAATGACTGTCGACACAAGAATTTACTCTATTAATGTTACTATATAGTGTTCATGACCCTCCGGTGTAACATGCAGATCACACATAACCATGCATATATTCTTACCAGGAAGAGCGAACAATTTTCGAAAAAGCCTTTTAATGGTTTGTAGGAAAAATGTCAATTTCATATTATTGGCCATGAAATTGCAGAGCTTGATTGAGTTAAAATGTATTGCTTGGGTTTAATGAACTATGTATAGCTCTCTAAATATAGCGCTACGAAAAGTAAAACATTTCGTGATTTCATCTACATGAAGTATTTCATCGTCCCTATTTATTCGAAAAGAATACTGCAATCACTTTAACATCCATGATTCATATGGCTTCCTATATGTACAATGGTGTATATACAATAATGTACGAGTGTATTGTAGCATATTGAAACCTCTTTTTAACTATTTTACTGTTAGAGGTTCACAACTGTTCATACTCAAGAACCAAAAAAATTATGATTATTTTTCAGGATCGTGGATCTTTCTTTCTCCTCTTAGGAAAGGAAGTACGTTTACAGAAAATTTCCAAACTCAAATACATATAATCTCAAACAAACCCCCAAAAAATTGCACTTTTTACAATAAAAAATCAATATAACAAAATGTCTCTTCTCTCTTGAGGAAATAAATTAATGAAT
The DNA here is from genome assembly GCA_038098605.1 of Gryllus longicercus. Lineage (NCBI taxonomy): Eukaryota > Metazoa > Arthropoda > Insecta > Orthoptera > Gryllidae > Gryllus > Gryllus longicercus. The sequence goes on from JAZDUA010000641.1 coordinate 568,582, forward strand.
CAACCAATTCACATAGAGTTATACATTTTTTAACAATTAGACAGTTTTAAAAAAGAGAGGAGCATCAAGCACAATTTGTAAACTTAAAGTTACATGAACATTCGGAGCACTGTTTATGACATTCGCTTGTCGCTCTCTGCATTTACCTTTTTCTTATACGAACCTAATGACCGCTATTTACACTGGTGGATGCTGTAACATGCAACCACTGAACGCACACATTAAAGGAGTGGCTTGGGCACTACGAATACTTTGTTAAGAGCCTCCTACGTCTTTGAGATCTGGGCGAACTTGATGCTTCTCGCAGTCATGGCAAGTTCGTGGCGAAAGATAAGAAATATACAGGAAAGACAATTGTTACCGACCTCTTCTCAGGGCCTTGCCTCCCCCAACGACGCGAAGCTTGCGGCGGTCAGCGGGCTGGTGTCGCCGAATATGTCTCCGGGGTCTTACACGGCAATGTAGTGTAAGAAAATGGACGTTCGAAAACTTCGGCGAAGAAGGTCCGTTTCTCTTCTTCGTTCCCACCACGCTCCCCACCACTCCCCAAGAGCACACGTTTTCCGTCCTCCCTCTCTCGCGTCTCTAAACCTTCTCCTCCGTTCTCACCGCTCCCAACCGCGTCGGTCGGCACGGACACTGCAATTCAAATATCTCAGAATGTATATAAATACGGGTTTCCAACCTCTTGCAGAGGGCACTGCCCGCGCTATTTGAATGTAGCGTTGTTATCTCGACCACAGATAGGCCACGGTTACAATATATACGCAATAACATTCTAACTGCACTCCGAGGGACAGAGTGCAGTTACAATGTTGGCTTCGATGCTCTACGAGATTGGCAACTTTGTTCCGCATTTTTGGAAATGTTGACATAATGAGGTATTCTAAACTAGTAAAAACAAGAAAGAACAAATTGTCAGGAGCAATTTCACAATTGTTATTTTGAACTTTGCAACTATCGTCGTCCGGAGCTTAAAGAGGTCCTCTGTAAAGCAAAACCTTGCCTGTAACCTTCTCTGTTGTCTGTGAACAGTGAATTTATTTATTTTTACTTTCTCGTATACGTAAGAATATACGAAGTAATATACTTGTACATAGTACAAGATAATATAGAAATACATAGTATATAGTATAGTATTTTTATATAGAAAGTATAGAAATGTATGTGATTCTGTGGTAATTTTATTTTGATATTTCAACGGAAATGCACTTTTAGGGGTCTTCTGATACCGAAAAAGAGTTTCTTCAAATGTCTATCCGTCTGTCCAGCTGTCTGTTCGTCTGTCTATGAACAGCACTAGTGCCCAATCTCTTCCTGAAGTCCGTAGGCATTTCTTGATCGAACTCACCCGACCCGAGGTCCTGCGATTTTTAAAAGGATTCTTTAATTTTCGGGGACTTAATTTAAAATCTTCGGGACATTTTCAAATATTCTTAAAAACTGCTCCTAATCTATTCCTTACAATTCCTTTAAATATAGAGTGAAATTCACTGATGGTATAGGTATAGGGTATAGGTAGATTTTCACGATCTTCTGAATTTTTGAAAATTTCAGAAGATTGAATTCTTTCTGCGTCTTTCTACAACTACAAAATTGAAAGTGGTGTTTTTAGATGAAACTAGTTGTTCAAACAGATCATTTTAATAAATATCATGTATAATCTTTGAAAATATTAGTAATTTTCGTGAAATTTTGTCAGAAATACGAAAAATATTAAAAGATAAAATAAATCTCAAAAAGGCTCCAAATCTTTGGCTTCATCATTCAGTAGGAATAGTGCGAAATTTACGGATAAACGTGGCTTCAAAGCTATTTTGATGTATTTTTTTTAATTTACTCAAATAATATTTTCTGATACATTTTTCAAGTCGTTAACATTTACGTATATTACGTGCGTTTTTATACCTTATTGCATTTCCGAGTGCAAGTGAATAAAATGATTCATGGTTATGTTGCAAATGCATACACTGATTCATGAAGATGAACACTAAGAAATAGTATTGCGAAAATGAACTCAAAATTGTGCAATTTTAGAAACGATCAAATTATTTTTTTGAGAAATGGCTCCAAATTTTGCCATGAGAATTGCCTATTAAACAAATTTCACTCTTCTATGATGTTTTATAAGTTGTATTAAATTTCAACTATTACTCTAAGGGAAGTGAAATAATGAGAAAACGGAGAAAATGTAGATCCGACTCGTAGCAGGTGGGAAGAGGGTGGAAAAAACCGACCACCTAACCCAGACTGAACTGATTAGGAAGCGAAGTAGTGCGAGAAGGTCAGTACCGTTCTTCATAGCACCGCTACTTGGCATCTGTATCTCCCAAAAGGGAAAAGCAGAACCTTCATAACAAGTCAAGCTGAAGCTCAGCGCCTCTTCAACTGAGAAAGTATTTTTTCAAAACAGATCGTTACTGGCTATGTTCCATGGAGCTAAATGAACTGGAGTCTGTTGTTTTATTTCCGAAGTAGTTTGGGCGAAACAGCGTAAACTGATCTAAAAAATTGATCTTTTTTTTCACTTTTCCGTAATCGAATACAAAGAATAGCTGTAGATTGATTGTTCAGTGTTCCGTAGTCGTCAAGGAGGATGAAAGTGATGAAAGTGTAGTGACTGCTATATCTTGACAGGTGGCGGTGTTCCACCCCTCTTGAAACTAGAGCATATATATATATATATATATATATATATATATATATATATATATATATATATATATATATACATCTTCAGAGAAAGTTTCCACAAATGAAAAAAGTTTAAAAATTTAATTGTTCATAATGTTTATAATACTTATTAAAAATTCAAAAAAAGAAATTTTTTAATATGAAATGCAATATCACTGTGAATGCGTTTGTGGACATATATGCAATAACGCAATAGGCAATTTTGTATAAAATCTAGAAGATGTAAAATTGTAAAAATGAAAAAAATTGTATAAAAATAAGCAAAATTCAATTTTGCAACGATATTTTACAGAAGAGGTTCCCTATTAGTTTTCTTATGATTATCGTGATATAATTTTCCTAATAACAAAATTTAAGTAAATAACAAAATTTAGAAACAATATTAGCAATTACAATTTTGAAATGTTTTATCACTTACGTGGTTTGCTAGGGATCCTTAATGAATTAGCAAAAATAGTATTTGCATAGGGATGCTTATTCAGGAGAAGTAGGTGTAATTCGATTTCATTCCGATGACTTCTTCCGAAAATAAAAATATCGTAACATGAAAAAAAAAGTTTAAAAAATAGAAACATTCATTTCATTGCGTTGGATTGAAAACCATCCATAAATCACATGTAAATTAAATATTGAATTGAAGTGTTTCCCGAAGTGATAATCGCAATCGACAAAAGCTGGTATTTATTGCCTTCCAAACATTAAGATTGAAAAATATTTTATAGGAATCATATCTCGTTTCTGATTCTCACATAAAATTCCTCAAAGATTAGGTATAACGCACGATATTTAATATTCCCGGTAAACAATACCACGTAAAATAAAATCACCCTTGCGTTGTATTCACGTGAAATTATTAATTGCACTCCCTCTAACAAAAAAAAATCTTTGAATCAGCAAGATTTGCTTAGAGCTGCACTTACCAATAGTAATATCTGTAGTAGAAATATTTTACTGTGCCTTAATGAACTGTAAATACTCTTATTTTGTTTAGTGTTTAATATATCAAAGCTATTTTTATTAAATTATTTTCATGTTCTGTGACCATATATTATTTTTGTCTTCGGTCTTTTGACAAAACGATGAAGAATTTCACAAATGGAAACTACTATCTCGGATACGTGTTTGTGCAACTGGCTCTAAAACGAATTTTTTAAATTTATTTATTTTTCTATTAAAATAACTTCACTAGCAAATTATTTGTATTGATTATTAAATATTACTATAAATTACGATGAAAAGTAAATATGGAACTTTTTACTCCTTGTCGAGCGTCATATTTTGCCAAAAAGAACCGCGCATTAGTATTGTTTTAAAATGTTTGACTAGCAAATTGCATGCCTTTATTTATTTAATTAAATGTGTATACTAGTATGTAGGTACAACTGTTGGCTGCTTTAATATTTATTTTCAAATATTTACCATAATGTATCATGCGATTGCCGTCATTTTGTAATTTTTACGATGAATAGTCGCGCCTCTCTGAAATAAAGCTAAAGCTTATAGGTCAGCTCGATCCTGCAGGGCGGGGCAAGGGTGGGCAAACTGCGGTCATGTTCGGCTCAGGACATCGCCGTATTTCTCAGGACTCGTGTATTTTCTTCAAATACACGAGAGCTGTTCAAACAATACGCGGACTGACGTCATAAAACAAAATGTACTTTACTTACAAGTTTGATGTCTAGACCCCTTTTAAAGTATTCTCCTCTCAAACGCACACACTTCAATGGTGTTTTCAGTTGTTGAAACAGCCCTGGTACGCGTCTTTCGTAATGTCCCTCGCCCCTTCGTTGCATTTGCCATAATCTAGGAAACTCTCAAATCTTCTTTCTTCGAAGAGTCTTTTAAGTTTGGGAAACTAGAAAAAATCAAAAGGAGAAAGGTCAGAGGTGTAGAGAGGGTGGGGAAGAACATTGATCGAGTGATTGGCCAAAACAAGTTCTGAGGGCTGAATGGTCAGGAGCGTTGTGATGATAGAATAAACAGTCATCACTCCTCCATACTTCTGGCATTCTTCGATGAATAGAGTACCTCAGACATTTCTTAACTTCAATATACTACATTTGGTTCATTGTGGAGCCTTGTGGGAGATACTCGAGGTGAGCCACATCCTTAGCATAAAAAAACTGTCAGCATCACCCTTGAAGTTTTTATCTACTTTTAACCGATCAAGCAGTGCCTGGCACAGTTGGTCACGATATTTTTTGGTTCCTCCGCCATCAGGCATGGCACTAATTGCGCAGCAACGCGGTGCATCTTCACTTTCTCAGTGAAAACCTCGCTACAACATCCAGCTGGTATCTCTCTCTTGAGCAGGGGTCCTGCGTCAGACGTCGATTTGCTCATGAACTGATTTTGGTGGCATTTGGGCCATCACTTGGCGTGGGACGTCCAGAACGCTCATCTTCAATGGACTGTCGAGCAGCTTTAAAACGTTCATTCCATTGGAAACATGCCATATGTTTCATAGCAACATTTAGCCGTGTTAAGCATAGCAAAAGTTTCTGTCGCAGATTCAGCACAATATTTCCCAGCAAGTCGTTGCTTTTTCAGGTCATTCATTTTGAAATCCGCCAGACGAAATAATCGCATTTTACAAAAAACCACGTAGCTAATAAACAAATGAAGATATCAACAAGCAAAAAATGGCATTATAATCAGCAGATCTAAGCAAATCGACCAACATCAACCGGATTCACTTTAAACTAAATGTAAACGCGTAATTCAAACAGTACGAGTATTGTTTGTACAGACTATGTATTCGTTAACACTTATTCAATTAAATTTATTCTGATATCCACCATTGGCTCCCACGCCTCATTGATGGTCTGTGGATTCGAATGGCATTAGTATCCGATGCTTAAGCAGCGATAGGAAGATGATATTTCATAAGCAGTGTCAAAATTACAAGGTCACTAAAAATAGTCCACATCAGGGAATTTGCAAAAACTGTCATAAAATTGGAAGATATTATCTGGAATGTCGAAAGAAAATAGTTTGATGTTAATCGAGAAATTATTGTCATATATGAGAAAGAAGAAAGATCATTAGTTTTATTATTATACGTATTTGATTGTTCAATCAACTTATTACCAAAAGATATAAAAAACTAGAAGAATGAGCGGAAAACGTATCTTCCATTAATTTTTAAATACATTTAATAACATCATATTGGTTCCCAATTTTGTCTTTAGAGTAATAAACAAAATAAGTTGCGTTCTATTTAAATAATCTGTAATCAATAAAATGTATAATTTTACAATCAAGTAATATTTTATTTAGAATAAATACTTAAATTAAAACTATAAATGTTAAGAAAGAGCAACAATTATTGCTTCTTGCACAAATGCATAAATTTGCCACGTAACCCATATTAAAGTAAAACAAGCATTATCTCTGTTTTCAACTATTTCTGCTCTACGTCTACAACAACTTCTCTACTCTACAGCGTTGTAACACTGACAACAGTGTAATGAGGAAAGCAGGCGTCAGGCGACGAATTCCTGCGCGGAATCAGGAGCAAGTTGGTTCATTCCCCCTCTCAACACGAGGCCCGTGGCGCGACAGCAGCTCCCGAATGCGTTAGGAACTTCTGTGCAACTGCGGCCCCCGCGCCCACTTCCACGCGAGGAAGGCGAAGGACGCACAGGAAGGGGATGGGAGGGCCGTGTGGAGGGGGAGGATAGGACAAGGAAGAGGAAGGGAAAACCCCCGCTCGGCACTCGCCCAGTGTTGATCGGAGAAATCACTCAAGACTACCGATCAGAGCAGCCGGCTTCTGGAATTATCCGCCAGACAGAGGCTGAATTGAAGCTAGCTATCCGAGCAGTGTCGAAAATCCTAGGACCCCCCGGTCAGAAGCATAGCAGTGACGTCAGTTGACGTCCTAAGCCACCTCTAGCGGTGCCGGCGGGTGGGCGGGCGGGAAAGAAGGGCGAGTGGAGTGCGGAGAGGAGGGCAGAGGACGGGCGGGAGGACAGGGCGATCGGCAGTGCAAAACGGGAGCAGGGGCCATAAATCGGGTGGGCGGTCGAGAGAGAGAGAGAGAGAGAGAGAGAGAGAGAGAGAGAGAGAGAGGGGCGGGAGTTCTCCGTAGCGCTTCAGTGGAGAGCGGCGCCTGCCCCTGCGGCGCCAGCGCAGATCTGCTCGCCGCCCGGATTCCTCCCCAACGGGGCGACGTGGCAGGGAGAGGCGACTCCATGGCGTGGTTACCGCCCCCACCCCCGCCCTGCCCCGCCCGCCGCGCCCCCGCCGCCTCAAGTTGGCAGCCGCCGGCAACTTGGCTCCCCGGGATTCCTGGGCGGGCGCGGGGCCGAGGCGACGGAGCAGCGGCGACTCCTTTTGCTTCACACGCCGTGGCGTCCTCGTGAATTGCAAATAAAAATGCAGCCTAATGAAGCGAAACATACGCTTCAATTAGACCAAAAATGGTATGAAAATGTGCATCAAGTGTGTTAAATTATCTGAGATTTTCTTCATCCATTTTTCATTAAGACACACGCTTATAAATAAATCTTATTTCTCAAAGTGAAATTTTATTAATAGGAATGAGTGAATGATCATATTAAAAATCACTATTCGTTGTTTCTTTCTAATTTTAGTTGAATTCTATGGAGTACTGCATCAGACGCACTTTATTCCACGGTTATATTTTTTTAAGTTTTCTGAACGAAATTCAAAGTCATTTCTATTATATATCTTTTGAGGTGATAGTTATCTCCTTGCGAAGTTATAAAGAGAAAGTGGTGAGGACTCCAATTAACGCGTCGTGATCTTGTAGAATCTGATGTCCGATGAATTAAATGAATCTTGGAAAGTTCTTGCAGGTCAACGTAACGATCTAGACTAGTAAGTAACCCCGACTTTTGCGGATGCCTTAAATACCAAATTCTAAAAGTCTTTGTTTAATATATAATAATAAATAATAATAATATTCATTTATTTAATCAACGAAAATTAAACTTCCAACTGAATTAGCACCATTCTTTTCAGAAATTCTATTTACTCCAAACACTGACGACAGTTGTTTTAAACCTTCCATATATTTATTATCAGTGCTAAATAGTTTATGCTACATTGTCAGAAATTTCTGCATCGCTTTTAATGTAAAAGTACATGCAGTGAATTATCATATACGCACATCACATTTAATGTACGCGTATAGTAACTCTCATGTATGTGTACATTAAATTTAGTGTACACACGTACATTTAATATACTTGTTTATTAAATTTAATGCGCGTTCATGATAATTACTTTAATGTACTTTTACATTAAAAGTAATGCAGAAATTTCTGACTGCTTTTTACTTCTTCAAGAGTAAATTCTTCTACTCCTAACATGACATGGATTTTTGTAGCTATATGAATAGCATGTCAATAACTTGTATACCAAGTATTATTGAATTAATTTTACTAATAATTTATTTATAATATTTATTTATTGAATATGAAAGAATGAATAAATATTTTACTTTTATTAATACACAAAACTTTATTTTCTTGAAAAATACAAAACTATCAGCACTTGAGAAATGAAAAATTCACAACTTATTACAATGTACATTTTATTGTATTTTGTCCATTTTTTTTTTCCAATTTAAAAACTGCAGAATCAATTTTTTCCCAGAATTTTGAGGACTTTTATCCCCTTCTGTTGGATTAATTTTCATAATTTTTTCTGCAGTAATAATTTTATTATTAATAAATAATATTTATTCAGCTTTACCTTTTTACACAGTAAAACAAATAATATAAATTATTTACACAGGCAATGGGTTTGCTTGTACGCAGGAACTGAGAACAAAAAAGAAAATAATACACAATAAAATAACAAAATAAGAAAGAAAATCGATTTAATGTGAAACTAACTCTTAGTAATATTATTACTAGATGATAATATTATAATTTTATAATGTTACCTTTCTTTGGTCATTCTAGAAATTACTAAGTAAGAAAAACTATTTGGTTTGAAGGAATACGATTCATTCTCTATTTAACGATACCCATTTTGACAATGTTTTCTTCAATGCAATTTCACTATTACTTAAAACTGAGACCAATTGCCTATTTTTTAAAATTGTTAAGGATATAATATAACTATGTTATCTAAAATGTTCTATCGATAGTGATACGTAATTTAATAAAACATTGTTTTTAATTTAGTGCGTAATAGTGATCCAACTCCACCTTCTCTTCGTGTGAATCCGAGGGTTGCATCTAATTTTGCAGAGTAGGTCTATTCAGAAACACAATAGCTCGCAATTACCACACCTTCAATATCGTCTTTACAAAATAGGAGAACTTTTTGTTCCAGAATTACAGGTATTTACTTTCGACTTACTATGTCACACTCATTTCCTGAACTTCAGTTCATTGTCTTAATTTGTTTGCTCCATTCTTATATTTAGACAACCACTTGCAATCTGTAGCGCGTATCCATCAATAGGAGGAGCTTAACAAATTTAACATTTCATGAAAATAATATTAAATAATGTTAATGATGTAAATAATATGACATAAAGAGTACTAATTAATATTAATCAAACTTTACCTAGACAAATCCAATATGCCTGAATTCCTTCAGCTTCTCTCGATGTTAACCGCCTAGAAAACTGCAGTGATGAGAACGGGGAGTGTAGAATAACATTCATAAGTTTCACTCGCTTTCATATCAGAATGTTATAACATTTCTTTGATTTTGCAGTTTTAGAAATGTCTACTATTGCTCTAACACGTAAGAACACGACTACAAGAGCTTGAGCATACGAATGAATCTCCAGCACGTGGTATCTGAAATAGGTTGGGATCCCCGTCACCCCTTGTCTTGCCTGCAAAGGCCCGGCAGGGTTCGGAATTTCCTAAGCTGCTCCCCGAATAAAGACAGACGAGACAGGCAAACGATGCAAAAACGCAGCCTAACTGAGAATAGTGAATGCTCAAATACAATATTAAGCTAAATGGTTTTGTGAAAAAAATGAAGAATTATTGTACAGAATAAAAAAAAGCTCAAATAAAAATTAGACTTAAAGATTATTATACGTTAGTTAAAATAGTGGAATAAAATATCTCATTTTAATATATTTAATATATATCTCATATTTAATATATCATAAATATTTTACACAGTAACTATGTTCCATAATTATACATCAAATCTCTGTGAATTATATTTTAAACATTAAATTTAAAGTACAAACACATTAATATCCTTTTAATGTTCAATAGTATATTATTTCACTTAAAATTTAATGTTATTTATGACAGTGAATCATAGCTAAATTTTTTATACTTTTACAAATGTAATATTGTTTATGTTTTTATAATACAAATGCAAGTATAATTTCAACTAAGTTATTTAAATAAAGTATTGTTTAGGTAGAAAACTAATTAGTAAAACTTGAAGGTAGGTCCAAAAATATGAGCTGTGTTCAAGTGAGCGATGTTTTTTTCTTTTTTTATTTTTTAAGTACTCTATGTCAACTAAAAGTGAGAGGTTGATTTGTGAAATTCAATATTCCTGTTTCTCTTTCGCATTTTAGGGAGCAATAACGAGAATCTTACAATTTAATGAGACACTTGTTCTTGTGTCCGAGTCCCCAACAAATGAGAATCGAATTCAATCAACTGGCGAAATGGCAAAGGGCAAGTCATTCGTTTTCCCTATCAAAGCATTTTGACGGTATTTCCCCTATTAATTCAAACACAGAATTTTGCTGTGTAGTATACATACTTCTCATTACAATCTCATTCTGTAAATGAAAATTAAGGAGTTCATTTTCGAATCAAATATTAATGATTGGTTCATTATTTTCGACTTTAAAATTAGGATGGTTGTTTGTATCAGTATGTAAATAAAAATGTACAGTTATGAGGATTTACATTCTTAGACGTTCGTTAAGACAACAAAGCAACTTTATCAAGGTCGACTTTTTCTACAACTATAATTTTGTACTTTTCTAACACACTTTTTTTTCTTCTAACTTCTCTTCCCAAAAATGATACAATTTTTGTTTGTTGATTCCATCCTCTGGAAAGTTGAAATTGCTCTTAGTCGAGGGCTGGCGCGTTATCAGTGCGTAAGAAAAGGCCCTCTCGACTACCGTCCAGCAGCATGTAGCCGCGATGATCAAAATGTCAACGATGGCCACTATGCCATTTTATTGCTTTCCTTTTCTTTTACTTCTTAAATTTATAACTTACCCTAAAATTCGAAATTAAATTCACTTTTATTAAAAACAACACTGATCGAGGAGCATTATTCTCCATAAAACCTAAAATACTGAACATTAATGTATTTACCTTTACCAACAATCATAATCAAACATTATTTTAAAAATTACAGAAACACTGATATTTTGGCTCATAGCGATTTTTTTCTTCCCTTTTTCGAAAATTGAATCGTTTATTTCAGAAACCCGTCAAATGCCAAAATCTAATACACTCACTAGCAGCGGATTATTGTTCTACGAGGATAAACACATCGTTTAGTGCATATTTATGTGAAAAATATTCATTTAGCAACCACTTTAATAAATAGAAATATTTTGATATCAGAAAAATTGGAAGACTTCTCAGTGTTCTCGAAATGAGGAATTTTGCGTTTGACGGGTTTCTTAAATAAACAATTCAATTGGAAAAAACGTCTTTTCCTTGTTGTGGCCTTCATCACCATTGCGTAAGGAAACGTTCTGTGAACCCAAATGTATTCTGCAAAAATTTAATCTCGTTGCACAACAATAAAGAAAATACATTATTATTCAAGTATATTATTTGTGACTTTTTACTTCTGACATTACCCATTAAAAATATTACACTGAAGTCAAAATCAACACTGTTGCAGGTGGTGACTGTCGAAGTCGCCTCTGCTGTTGTTCTGTATCTTGTTAACACCCTTGGGCAGGAGGAAGAACAGGCCTTTTTGAACTGATTTCACCTTACCAAAGTTCATACATCCGATTTCTATTAAGATATATACCTGTCGGTTTAAACTATTTAGTGCACTTGCACCTGTGCAGATATGAAGATATGGGCGATCGAAGTCGACATCGCCCCTTCAGAGCAATTGCGTCACTTCTTTGGCCCCAGCGCTCAGTTTGCTGTAAGTCGGCATCGCTAGCCGACCTCTTTAACTGCGCTCCGTGAAGTCTCGGAGGATAACCAATTCGACACACCGCGGGTTCCTGGTTGGGTGACCGTCGGGGAAACCCGGGATCTGACGACGCCGAGCTTCTTACTGAAGGGATAAAGGGCAATGACTGACTGCAACTGACGATGACTGACTGAATTAAAGGAGGATTACTTCAAACATTCCACGCCAGTACATGGTTACGTAAGTGTTGTTACAATTTGAAATGGAATTGAAAATAAAGACCCTGGCACTCGTATTCAATGTGTTTATGGGCTCAAGGACGATTTGCAACTGAGATATCTGGCAGCATATATTGCAGCTTTTATTGCAAAATTGATTTTATATTGCTAAATCATACTGCTAGAGCGCTTCTGTGAGACAAGCCGTTGGTTAGTTTAACGGTTTTTATCGTCATTTTTTAACATTTGGGTCAAATAGCGACTTCTGCCATTGTTTGAACTGTAGGAGGATTTGTAGCAATAACACGTAAGGACAATACGAACACACACAAGCATCCATGCCCGAGGCGGGATTCGAGCCTTGGCAGATACGGCCCTTCAGCCTTAGCATCGTTGGCTATCCAGGCCAGCAATTTATTCTTTTTGTTTCTTTAAAAAGTATCAACACCTTAGCAGCATATACCACGCATCATGTCGCCCAGTTTCCCTTCACTCAACACAAGAGCATCTCGCCGGCGCGAGCGCTCCGTCTGAGAGCAAACTCGTGAAATTAGTAAACGCGGCCGAGGAGGGCGTCTTTCGAGATGAACCGCTTGGAGCGCTGGCGGCGATGGCGAGGAAGTTGGCGCCCGAAAGGGTTCGCAAGTTCGCAGCGCTTTCGTCAGGAGGCGCCACGCCCCTTCCGCCGCCGAAAGTCTCGCAACGTCACCTTCAGCGAGGCAGCGCTCCTGCGCTCGGGCAAAACGTCCGTTGCAATGTGTCGGCGGCGCCACTCAAATTGGGCAACAAAAATGCATCTGGATTGATCCGATTGATAGATTGTTGTTTGATTCCGGGCACATCAACTACCAGGGGCATTAGTACCGTGTCATATTTTTTTTGCCCGGGAGGGTGCGGTGATCTTTGCCCCTCTGTATGGCGAGATCCGGCGCCGATCTACCGTCAGGTAGCGGGGTTTACCCAACCAGATGTCTCCCACCAGCGCGGCACCGCCCCAGCGGGGGCGAGCTTAGCTCCTGACGGGTCTTCCGGCACGTCTGGTAGTGTGTTAGTGTGTATGTGTAAGGGGTGAGGATAGGACAAGGAAGAGGAAAGTGAGATCGCGCGCGGTCCTAATTGCCTTATAGAAGTACAGTTGCAGTACGATAACATGACGTCTACCTGGAACGCGCGTGAGAAGCAGAGGTATTTGGTTGAATTTCTTACTTCTGAGGCAATTGCTCGTATTGACATCCACAGCCTCTTGCTGATCGTTTACGGAGAACATAGAGAGGACGTCAACAGTGTGGCGAAGACAGCACGTCGCACGTATCAATTCGCCCTGAAATGATATATCTTGGCGTCAGGAAATAATCCTTTATTATCTGTTTGCTACATCTGGTCTGTCGCACCGCGCTAAACAATTTGTACAGAAACAGAGATTGCTGGCAGGGCGTCGCTCCCGGCTCCAAGGAGTTCGGTGGCGGTGGACGCCAACACGGCCCTCCAAAGGCCGCGACTGAGGGAGACTTCGTTCTCTGCAGCGACAATTTGCTTGGGCGCTCAGAGCCAACGTCCTACGCCATCTGGCGAGATTTTCCTGGAAAATGGACAAAAGAGAATGATGATGAAGAGGGTAAAAAGATGGAAATAGTAAAAGTGAGAAAATAAAGAAGGAAAGATATTAGGAATTGAAGATAAAAATTGCCTCGAAAAAAAAAGAAATGAAGAAAATGATGTAGATTTAAATTGATTGATTGATTGAAAGTGGTTGGTGGTGGTTATCTTGCCCCGCTGGATGGTGGGCTCCGTCTCCGACCTACACGTATGCTCGCGAGGTTTTCCCTCACCAAGTATCTCCCCCAGCGTGGCCGGGAGACCAGACGGGAGCTTAGATGTTGGCCCAACTGGGTGGTTCCACGCTGGTAAGAGATACCTGATTGGGCAAAATGTAGCAACCCGACGAGTAGGTAAGCGCTGGACGTAGCCTTCAAGAGAAAAGGAAGGGAAAGACCTTCACCACATCCGCGATGAAAACGTGCACTTTATTTACGGGACTTCGCATTTGACGCGCCTCGAAACATCAATCAACGATTAATGCTGTTCAAAATAATTGGAGAGTTTTTAATGGAATAAATGAGGTGCTTAGAGCCCAAGAGATGTAGGTGCCTTAAATGTAGTATTGTGAAAATTGAGATGAAAGTTGAGTAACTATAGAAAACCCTAGGGGAAACATTTTCTTTCTACTTCTAAAACGCGGCAACTGTTTGAGCTATTGGAATACCATTTTTTCGCGAAGTAAAATGGAGCGTTTGCTTTTCACTCTAACTCGTCGTAACCCAAAATTTGCCAACAATTTTCTTAAGCCCCTCGTGCTCTAAAGCGCTCGATTGTTGTTTTCTGAGGAAAAGGCCTCAGCAGCCGCGTCCGAAGGCCCCCGACTTGGCGCGCTCGCAGTCGAAGGATTTGGCGCGGGCGGGCGCACATTCCTCACGACTGCCCCTCCCCTCCCCCTCCCCTCCCCTCCCCCTCCCCCGCGCCGTGCGGGACTGTGCGGGGGCGTCGCAGCGCGGACGCGCATTCCAGCGCCGGACGCCACGCGGCGCCACCAGTTATTCGAAAAATCTAATAAAGCAGCCGCGGACAGCGATCCGCACGTTTTATGACTGCGAGGGGGGGGGCGGAGGCGCGGCCCGGAATCGGGGCTGCGAGAGCGATTTGAATGCGGTTTCCAGCGGTTCGGGGCGATTTTTCCGTATTGTTCGCCGCGTCTTAAGGTGGTATGTTCATGCCAGTGGCTAGGCAAACGCTGGACCATTTATTACATCTATGGATGTGCAATAGCGGCTTGCAAACGAAGCATTTAAATAATTATTTGTAAAAAGTTAACAGAGAATTGAATAATTTCTCCAAAAAAAACAACAATAGTAATAAATTTAGTCTCTCGAATGATTTATCATTTTCATGAATTGGCAATATCTGACTACTAGGTTGAATCGGCTCCCACATTTTTCTTTCTTTCGGCGTTCAGTATTATTCTTTACACTATATTATCAATTACTTCTCAAATTGCCTGGTAAGGTAAACTACTAATTGAATAAAATAAATAAGTGATTTCACCGTTTAACTTCTTGAATAACTTAAAATATTTTATGCCCGCAAATGTTTTTTCCATAAGAGCCTGTACTAATTTAAACTAATTTAATTTAAAAGCTAATGGTGCTACAGGAAGGCACATACTTTCCCGCATTCGTTCTCTATTTCTTTGGCCTCGGCCAGCTACTCGGACTGGTCACATACTCTTGCCAGCCGCAATCTATCGCCGCCTAATGTACATTTTTGTAACATTTTCTTTTTTCAATTCAAATTTGCGGTTTTCTAATTGTACACCGGAAATATTATTTTAAGATTATTAAAGAACTGTATAACCTCGTCCTAAATGGCGTCTAAGCGCTACTGTAAATTCTAAAATTGAAGCTCTTTTTCACAGAAAATTTTTGAGTTTTTGAAAAAACTTCATTTGAAGTGATTTTTTTAAGTACTTTAACTTACAAATACAATAGTGTTTGCAAATTGCTAGAAATGTGAATACCAACGGCGTCAGAGAGATTTAAAGTACATTTGTGTAATTTTTGAAATAACAAAAAAAAATGCGGAAAAGAACTTACGTTGTATTAAAGAGTGCAATTCTAACTATCCGTTCGAAATGTTTGAAGAAAAAAATTGGAGCTGTTATTGAGAAAATTGCATTTGAGCGTTTCTGAAAATGCGGAATTTTGATCTAGTTTTCTCAGAAAATGGTAGAGATTTCGAGAATCTTTATATGGCATTATTTAAAGCACATGTACATATAAATCAAATAATGTGAGCAAATTGCTGTTAATGCAAATATTAACGAAGTAAAAAAATTAAATTTTTGAAAATCCAACAGAATAAAGCAATAAGGCGTTTATGTTATCTTATAGAGTACATTTAGCACTATATCTACGAAAAGTCTAAAGAAAAATTTGGAGCCGTTTTTGAGAAAAAACTTGTTTTTGTATTTTTTTTAAATTGCACGTATTTAAGGCAATATTGCGCAAAGACCAACATTTTCAAAAAAATATACACGACTTTAATAAAAAAAACTCACTGTGGAGAACAAATTGTATTTGAAGGGAAAATTTCTATCTTTAATTTTGTAGTTGTAGGAAGACAACGAAAAAAAATAATACTTTTCAAATGTTCGAAAATTCAGAGCTAACCGTGAAAATCGGTCCTATACCATCTTTATTAATGTACTTTATTCTTGAAATGAAACTTAAAGAAAAAATTTGGAGTCGTTTTTGTAAAAATTTTGAAAATATCTGGAGGGCTTTATATATCTTACCCCCAAATTTTGAAATATGGTTTTCAAAATCTCATAGTTTCGACTCGAGCCACGGGTTGACACGGGTTTCTTTATTTTGAAGAAAATCCTACGTATGGTTTATTAGCTAGTTGTGTTCACAGACATCCGAGGGACGGACAGACGGACGTTTTGAAAAAAAAACACTTTTTCGGTATCAGGGGGCCACAAAACGTGTATTCCCGTTGAAATATCGAAATCGATTGTCCGCCATGTACCGTATCGTATACGGGAAAGTAGCCCGGAAAGGTCCATTTTGTTTCTTACTATCTTGAAGAACAGAGATTTTGCTTTCATGTATAGTACTTTTTGGTGGTAATTCGCCGTGGTCGATTTATTATACAACGTTCCTGCAAGCTAGAGACGAACACTTTATCATGACAGAAACAAACAGTAGGAGTGCGTTATGAGACATTTATTAACCTTCAGGAATTATTACAGATGTCTTTTCTGTAGCAGGTGTCATTTAGCATATTAGTCTTCTTCTCAGTCTTCGAAGGTTAAACCCTATTTTCCTCTTTTTGACATCAGCTTCGTCTCGAAGCCTCTCATCCAACACTTTACTTTTTTAATGTCTCTTCATTGTCAGGGTTGAGCAGTATTTAAATACGTGTATTCGGAATATGTTTTTTAAATACATTTGTATATGAAAACTTATTTTTGAGTTTTGGGATAATTGTATATTTTAGTTATGTGTTTAAATACTTAAAATAGGTGTATTTAAAACTGAATACTTTAAATACAGATAAAGATAATGAGAATACTTCGTTTTAGTTTGTTGTACATGTGAATCAACCTCATTGAAACAAAAATAAAATATGCTTTTAGCTGTTGAATATGAATAATCTTCATTTTAGAGATAAATCCTAATAATTAAAAATGGTGGGCAATTATCTGCCAATAAAAAAGCGTTATTCGTTATAAATCTAGTTCGCTTTCAACCACTCTAGTTCACTGTTATCCTTTGCTTTTATATATTCGCCAACTACAGGTTTATTATCTGATGATTTGTTTAAAAAAATAGTCGTTTTAAAAGAAAATTCTGTTTATTTGAGTTAAAAATTAAAAATATTTTATATTTATCTTACTATATTAACATATTGTTGATATAATTTTATATTTGAAAGTTAATACTCATGCACACACACACATACACACTCGGAGTTGGTTATTGTTCGGAAATGTATTTCGGTCAATTAGTAAATTATTGAAATTAAGAAGTACAGTATATTGTTTGCAATAATAAAGATATAATACAAAATTATTATATTTAATTTATTTTGAATATTTATATACGTATGTATTAAGCAATTGAAAACCTAATGCATTTTGAGTATATATTTAAATACTTATTTAGAAAGTAGTTTGGCGCAGTATTGAAATACTAAATTTCAAGTATTTTGCACAAACCTGTTCATTTTATCGCCTAGAATATCTCTAGTTTTTAATTTCGTACTTTTAATTAACAGTAGAGTGCTGCTGTTTGAAAGAGGTTTCATCCTCTGCGTCGTGTTAATTCAAAAAAACAACTGTATGACACATCAATTATCAGCTAGTAAAGAATTAACAAACAGCATTATACAGTATTATACGCCAAATAACAAATATTTGTGAATCAGGAAGCTATTTTTTCTTGTTTTAGACGAAGACATTGTGATTAATAAGCGTCTTTGATATTCAAAGGCAGCTTTCAATGTAATTTTCATTTGAATTTTCATTTCTTTAGCCTGAATAAGCTATTTTTATAAAAATAATGTGCAGCCTCCAGCCTATGATATATGAACTGAGTTTTAAAAATAGCCTATGGGAGAACAGATAGCGAATAAAAAAGAAATCATTTATAAATTCTTATTTTTCTCCACTAGGAGTCTCAAAACACAAATACACAAACTCTTAAATATCCATACACCATTCGCAACTTATAACCTGGAAATAATTCGATTCCAACTTTTGCCCCTTCCATTTGATTTTTTCAGTGGTCCAATTTTGTTGTTTTCAGCTCTGCTCATAAGCCTCTGTAATGCCCGGGGCGCCATTCGCAGGATCACGGTCGCTTTGACCTAGAGCTGCCCTCCAACACAACCGCGCTCGCTGCCCCCCCCCCCGCCCCCCGCCCCCACTCAGCGCTCCGTGCCTATTACCATTTGATTAACGCACGGCTCGAACCCTAGAAAGAAAGGAAATACATCACAGGATAAACAGACAGAAGTACTTGTTGACTAATTTATAGATGTGTCAATGGGTTTGCGGACGGCCAGCCATGAATTCAAGCAGGATTTGGAAGATGAAATCTCTCGCAATGGGGCTCTGTGTTGGCAGAGCCGCGTTTCAGCTTTGGAAGCTCTATCGGAGTTCGATTGTTTAGTGAAGCACGTACACAAAAGAAACTCGGCATTAAAATGTGTTTTAAAATTATTCTAAGCTCTTTGTGTTCTCGAACCAGTTCATTCAGTGTTTTAAAATACGCGATGGTGTGATAGGCATTCATTTTAATTCCACATGCGAATTCAAATTTTAATTTATTTAGTTTCTTACACAGAAATGTTACATAACTAATAATTCCGGAATCCAATTCAGTTTGCGCAAATAATTACTCTCAGTTCATGAGACAACGTTATTAATTCCATAGTAATAATGTTTGAAATATAACGTCGTCATCTAAAAATCCCGTTTACAATCACGTTACTGATTTTCTGTACTAATAAGCGAAATCAATACGGATTTTGACATTTTAACTCAGTTTGGAAAGTACTGATATTTTGCATTTCACATAAAGAAAAATAAAATTTATAGCAAAATAAGATTTGATGACATTTGTTAACATTAATGTTTGCTGGAATTTATATTTGGATTCTTTCATACGACCTCCAATCTTTCAATATTACTCATTCGCAGTATCTATAGCTTCACAGAAAATGTCTTCCATATTGTTCTTCATGTCGCCGATGCTGTAGATCATATTTGGATAATGCAGTTCTTGCTTTAGGCCCATCTTCTTTAATATAACCTATTGGCATTGCAGAGTTTTCAACTGACATTACATTTTGCTTGCAAATGGAGAGGTATTTCCAGTAGTTGTTAACAATGAAGCACCAGAATGATTGCCAAAGGTATATAATTTTTGTTTATAGATTAATAAGCCTGATGTGTAATCAAAACCATAGCTTTCCACGTTCATATGGCTGACACTTAGCGTATAGTTTACTTGCTGAATGACTACATATTGTTGTTACAACTATTTGTTTCGTTGTGTTCGAAAACGTTTGGTAAATAATTTCGCAATTAGGAAATTTGTAGTTATAACAGATGGTCTACATTCGGATACACAATTCCAAATATTATGGTTGAAATAAACATTTATGTTTCAAATAGCATTGCTTACTATAAATAAGCTTGTATTTAAATATTGTTGCTTAATAAATTGCTATTGAAAATTAGTTTCAGTGCTCCTTCAGGTGTGTAGAAGAAATCTATTTGTTTTAAAAAAGCCGTCCTTTCACGTTTGTTGAATGTTTTGCAATAATTACTCTCTTTAAAATGTTTAGATTTTCTCCCTGCACGATTACAGCGGCCCCAAAGTGCATTTCGTGTGGACGCTGCGAAGCTCCCTCCTTGTCGCTCGAGTTGATTTTCCACGAAACGAAAAGCGAGGTAGACCAGCAGACGTGCGTAACAGGTATTGGTTCAGTCTTGACGATGAAGTCAGCATTGAACCAAGTCAATATTTTTTTATTAAATATTAGGTACAACTTTAATTTTACACTCTCTTTCTTAAAATATTAGCATAAGCAGTAAGTTTTGATCTTTTCATTCAATAAATTTACTTTATTTCCAACATTCCCAATAATATATTCGTAGATAAACGTGATTAGTTGATCTGTGTCGCGAACTGTACAAAAGTGTAATAAAGGTCATTTCTGAAGCAGTACTTCCTTAAAGCAAAAAACTAATTTCTTGGGGGATGCACTATATTGCAGCTGTAACTTGGTGGAACATGACTTATTTCACACTGACAACCTTTCACGAGGATAGGGCAGCTCAAACCCGTCAATACCAATTTTTTTTAAATGAATTCAAATTCGGAGGCCGCTCCTCGCTCACCCCCTCCCTCTCGCTTCCTTCTCCTTCATGGACTACCTTTGCTCTTTTTCTTCATTTATTGTCTTTCTGTTTAACATACACGTTTTTCAGGGTTGTGAATAGAAACATATATAACGTTTGGTTTATTTTCTAAATGTGGGGGCCCTGCACGGGTACGATTCATGTTTTTGGGTTTATTTAAATAATTTAAAATATTTTGGAAGTAAATTGAAAATACAGAGAATAATCGTTGATATGATTATCCGATGAAGGTCAATTTTCAGCTATTTTGATGGGCTGAATCTGTCTTTAGGGAAGCGAAAGTTGTTGCGTAGGTTTGGTTCTGCTGTGCGTCCAAGGTTGAATACGGAAGTTCTGGGAGATGTGCGGAGTAACATGAAGTCTTCAGTTTCGGAATTTGCTGTTCGTGATGGATTTGCTTCTTCGAAATGAACCATGGGGCTTTAATTATAATTCTTAGCTCTTAATTTTGTATGGTTTCAAAAATTTTTATATTAGGTTGGGCTGCATTTCCCCATATGGGGTATGCATAAGTCATAGTTGGTCGAACTATAGACGTAAATTATCATTACGGACTCTATTTTAAGGCAGGATTTTTTGTTAATTAGATCGTAAATGTGGGTGCTTGTTTGTTTTCCAGTTTAACAGTCTGCATTCCTTGATAATTGGCTGCTATGTTACTTCGTACCCAGGGAATATTTTCGTTGTGCAAAATTAACTATATATATATATATATATATATATATATATATATATATATAGAAATTGAATAATACTGGGGTTAATGGGAACCCTTGAGGCAGTTCTGCTGATCTGGCGTAAGAAGGATATGGCATAGTTAATTTTGACTTGGAACTTTCTTTGATTAAAGAAAATTTTAAGAATTTGGTAGAAGTAGTCTGAAGTACCCATTTGCCTTCATTTGTAGAGAAGGCTTAGATGCCATATTTTATCGAAAGCTGTGGTTATGTCCAGGAATATTGCTATTTTGTGTTGTTTGGTATGAAATCTTTGCGCAGTATTTTTGGTTAACAGTAATATTTAACGTGTTGTCGAGTGGTTAGGCCGAAACTCAAATTCTATGTCTGGGATTTTATTATTCGTTTTAATATCAGTTTCTCAAATTGTTTCGACAATGAGAGGAGCAATGCACACGTAAGCTTCCCCGTCTCGATGTCATAAATTCTTGGCTATCCGGGAGACGCCGCGTCGTTGGCTGAGAGGACTCTTAGCGGTTATTTTGGTTGTGTCTTGTTATTTATTTTGGTGTTTTTTGCAATTTGATATTTATAGTTTCTAGGTTCTTGCTCGCACTGTTAATTAATGTATGTTTTGTACCTTCGTGCACTGCGGTCCTGCGGCCGTCGCTGACAGCCTGGTATTGAAAACTTCATTTGTGGTAGCAGGCGAATTTTTCAAACAAGAAATTTTTATGTTGTGTCTTGTTACAAAGTATCCCCATTGAATTTATTGCCTTTTTATTCCGTTCGCGTTTCGGTTGAGAATGTTTGTTTCTGGATTTTTATTTACGTCCATTATCGAGAGCTGATTGTATTAATATTTGAATTTGTGGGACGAGTGCGTTTACTACTTGGTTAATGATTGTAGTTAATAACTGCCCTCGGTGTGGAGGGAGATTGGAGTTCATTTGCGGTAGAACTTGGAAATTACGTCTTTGAGAATCTGAAAACCAGGCATTTCTGGGAGGACGTTGCGTTGGGTTTGTCTGTTGTAAATGATTTTGAGGGACTTGTTCTCGATGAAAGTTTATTATCTCATGATATTCTCTAGTATTAAAAGTCTGTTGTTTTTAGTTATACCACTCTGATTGATTTTTTAGCAGTTTCTGATAAACTTAACTACCTTTCCAATTGGTCATGAGATCTCTTTTACAGTCTCGCATTTCCGACTTGTTTCCGTTTTAGGTTCCGTGCATTTTGAATAGTGGTGGTTACCTAAACACCTAACGCATCTTGGATAATGCACACAGGTAGAGTGTGATCAAATCTTTGACAGTTTTTACATTGGAATGGTAATTTTTGTTGGATTCTGGAAATACCCTAATAACACTTCATAAAAATCTATCTAAAGCTCGAATGCTCGTTCCCTTGTTTTTGTCCTCAAAATGTACAGCACAAGTTGTTAATAGTTTTCTGTCTGTGAGGGCGGGTTACTTTGATTTTGGGGTATTTTTTCGCTAGAAGAAAGGAAGACTTTTGGAAGATTTCTGTTTCGCTACTTAATGAGTGAATATCTTTAATTACAATTGAAAATGTTTTTTATGCCTTGGTCACGAAACGTGTGATATTCTATGTTGTTTTCATTGCAAAATTTACGAAGATCTATAAAATCGTCTATTGAATTAAGTTTAACTTTCACTTAGTCTGCTTCTATTTTTGTCGTGAAATCTTCTTTAATTACACTTTTAATGTATTTCATTAATGTATTAATTAAATCAACTAATATATTAAGTTGAAAATTTTCCTTTTTGTATATGATTATCGGACGAATTTTAATCACTGTCCGCGGATCTGATATATTCTTCTTCTTCTGTTGAGTTGTTCCCAGTGTGGAGCACGGCTCTACCCTGAGACCATCTACATGTGTCGCTAGTCACGACAATGAATTGCCTGCCCCTTGCCCTCGCGCACCCACTCGCGGAAACTCACGCACCACCTGCCGCCGACGCTGCCGGGAAACAAGTAGATCGGGGCCTTATATAGGCCCATCCGCGCTACCTCCCACCCCCATTGCCTCCACCCTACCGCCGCCTTACCACGCCACGTCCACGGAAAGTCCCAGTGCGTCATCCCTTCGCCCTTGGTTAAACATCCGGCGATGCCCGCCGTCTGCCACGTGTTTGTCTCCGTGATTTAGCGCGACACGACGCTACAATAAGCTATGAAGGTCTCTGGCCTTTGTATTATTTGCCAGATTTACAAAAACTATAAGTTCAGGTCGGTTCAGTACAATACATACGGAGTACAGATCACTATGTAATGTCGAAGAAAATAAAACAATTTTTCGTCCGAAAAACTTGTATTGAGGGCCCCTGAACAGAAAAAGTAAAAAATTATTGTTCGAAGGTGTAGTAAAGTAGTTGCTCTAATACGTTGCTGTAGTCTGAATCCACCATTTGTAGGTCTTCGATACCGAAATATCGATGATACCGAAATATCGACAGCAAAACTTCCGTCTGTTTATCCGTCTGAGAACAACACTAGCGCCTAAACTGTTCATTGCATTTTACCTAAAATCAATATTTTGCTGTCCATCTTTCCCAACGTCAAGCTCTGCATTTTCAAAAATCACTCTTGTACTTTTGGGGTAATTACATTTAACCACCAGAAAATTTTCAAAATATTCTCAAAAATGGTACCAAGTTTTCTTTAAATATCTGGTAAGATTAGAATAAACTACACTTACGTAGATCCCACTTCATACTCTTTTTGAAACCAAACTTACTTTCGACGACAGCAAAAATATGAAAATTTTGCGTGAAGAAACCAAAGAACAAAAATTAAATATATTAGACAATTTTGAATAGTTGAAAATATTCTTCTTTCTTCTGTCTTAATGATCAAACCAACGTAGACCTTTATTAAATATCCATTACCCTTCACCTTGCACCACTGTCCCTGTAGTTTTCCGGACCCGTCTTGAGCACCAACTAGCGCTGGGAAAGGTTGCAGTTTAACATCCATGTATTGAATCAAGTTACATGGGAAAGTGTTTTATTTAATTTAATTTAACAGTATTCATTTTATTCTTCTCTGTTACACGTACATTCTCTTTATACCCTTCATATGTATATATTTTGTTTTTCTTTACGTAACTGCCAGGGATCACTGAAGATTATGTAAATTTCCTCGAAACATACAGGATATTCGCGGAGGGAACGGTGAAACTTGAAAAATAAGCTCTTAAGTCAATTTTAAGCGTATTTTGGCTAAAGAACTCCTCGGATATTCCGAATGACTGAGCCGCAAAAAACACTCAAAAGTTGGTTTAAATACATATTTTCTATTACAGAAAAGTGTAACACTCCAGAAACATGTAAATTGTTTATTATTCATAAAAGAAATGAATACATTTGTTCGCAAAGAAAAATTAACACAGAAATAAAAAAGCATGCAATTTACACAATTTACTGCTTTTGCGACTTCTTTTCTATTTCTGAACAAATATATTAATTTCTTTCGTAAATAATATTGAAGTTTCTTCGCATATTTTTACTGCGGAAGATTAACTCAGTTTTATCCACCCACATCGCAAGAGCATTGCGCCAGAAGGGAGCGAGATTGCGGGAAGGGCGCGGGGGCGGTAGCACTGCCCCTGTGGAGGGCAGAAGAGCCAAGCGGGCGGTGGGCGGTTACGCTCGCCTGCGTGCGGCCGACGAATGCTATTGTGCCTCGCCGCCCTGGAGAGCCGAGGTCGCTCAGGCTGCCGCCCCCTCGAGGTGGTTGCCTCGGCTGGAAGGGACGCGTGTTCCAAGTGCATGTTTGTGTGCGTTCGTATTGTCCATACGTGGTTTTTTTCTACAGTAAACAAATCTCAATTGTCGCTTTAAGACCAAGTTCTTAAAAAACGATAATATAATTATAATAATAATAAAAATAATAATTATTATTATTATAATAATTATTATTTTTGCCGATCAGATGGCCGAGATCGCTAAGGCAGTAGTGCCGGAGTGGTTTCGGACCAGAAGATCGCGGGTTCGAGTCCCGCCTCGGGCATGGGTATATTTGTGTTTTTGTGTATGTCTGTATGTGCTGTCCTTTCACCCCCATTACCATCATATCATCATTTCATCCTCCATACCCCCAGGGCTAACAACCGTGGGGGTTAAAAAACCGGATCCAGCTGAAAATGCTGGTCCCCCCAAAAAATTGTCGCAAGCACCTGTCACCGTGAGAATAAATAAAAACTGGGCCACGGTAAAGGCAGGATGCTTGCAAGCCTGGTCCTAGTTGGCCGATTAATGAAAAAAAAATTATAATAATAATAATAATAATAATAATAATAATAATAATTATTATTATTATTATTATTATTATTATTATTATTATTATTATTATTATTATTATTATTATTATTATTTAGAAAAAAAGCTGGCTCCATGGCTTAGGTGATTGCGGCAACCGTCGTCTGCACCGAGGAGGCTCCGGGTTCGAGTCTGCATAGATGGTCGTATTTGAGATTTTCCCTTCAGCCCTCATCATCGCACGGACCTAATAATCTGATCTCACCGACCTAATAATCGAAAAACGTGCTTATTTGATGCATGCAACACACTGCAAACCGTGACGCCTGAAGAGCAGTGTTGGCTCCCAGCTGCGAGGAGGCCGAGGGCGGAGGCAGCGCGCCTGGGCGACGCGACCTGGGCTCAGGAACGACCAACTTGAAGCGCGAGAGCGAGCCTCGGGGGCGGGGGGGGGAGGGGGGAGGGGGGAGGGGGGAGGGGCGTCTGGAGTTTCTGGAAGCGGCAATTAGTGCTCCTTCAGCGTGTCTCGTTACGGCCCTCGCGAGATTAGTCAACTGCTGAGATCACCTCGCGCAGGAGCAAATTAAGTGCTGGTGAATGACGGATAAAAAGTTTCGAGAACTTTCAGATGGGAATGAAAATATGTTCTAGGTTTTATACCAATTTTGCTTTCTTATTTTTATGATTTTTAAACTTCAATTAAATTTTGTAATCAAACGTTAGTGTAGATATATGAAACAACTCTTATTATATTCATTTTTGTTTTATGATGTAGACAAGGTTGGTAGAAGAGAATGGTTGAAGATATTTAATTTTGCGTTTGACGTCTGATTGATGTTTATGATAAACAATGACATTTTTCTTACAAACTTCTTTCACCAAATTTTCGAAGAGCCGAGTTTTAAGCCGATTAAAGTAACAATTTTAAATTATTACAAACGGATCATAAGTTACATCTTATCAATTTTAAAACTGTTGTACAATCACTGATTGATTATTTTATACTTAAGGGGGTGTCAACAGATATGATAATTTCTCATAAGCGTAGTGCATGTTTTCTCGCGGAAGATGACGCTGTTGTCGCTCGATGGACACCGAGGTCCGGCGCCAAACTACGCTTACGGCTCGTTTGTTAGGGTTCTGCTCCGGCCTTCGTCAGGAGTTGAGCAAAAAACCCGGAAAACTACTGACCAGAGCAGCCGGCCGAGAATTCGCCCCTAGGTAGATCACCAGGTGGATTCCACCTAAGTGACAAGCTAGACACTAAAATCCTGCTACCGTGAGCACCTAGGACCGCCCAGCCTGAGGCATTGTAGTGATATCAATTGATGCCCTGAGTCATCTGAGCTGGTTTTCATTTCTAAAAAATTGAAGTCCAAACGACATGTAAAATTAATTTTATTGAGATGAACAATCCGAGCACAACGCATATCCAGTGCCGACCGTAAGCCCCCTCTCTCTCTCTCTTTCTCTCTCTCTCTCTCTCTCTCTCTCTCTCTCTCTCTCTCTCTCTTCTCACACACACACACACACACACACTCCCACACATGCGCCCACCCGCCCACTCGTGAGATCCGGACGTGCGGTCGGGCGGTGACGGGACAGGACCATCCCCCCCCCCCGCCCTGCAACTCACGCCCCCGTACATCCATTTTGGAAACAATGCCACAAGCAGTTTGGGCGCTAGTGGCGTTAGGATACACACAGATGGACGGACTGACGTTTCGAAAAAAACTTTTTCGGAGTAAGGAGACCCCAAATCGTGTATTGCTGTTGAAATCTCGATATCAATTTCTCGCAGCGTTACGTAACGTTCCCTTTACTACGAATTTTACTTGGCAAAGAGAGAAATTTTTTGTGTAACACAATATGTTCTTCAAAAATCGACCTTTCGAAGCATCACTTAGGTTTATTCCAAATACGAGTATTTTTCCAGGAATTTTGCATGAAATAATTTAAAACAAATATATGTCAAAGACAACTTCAATTTTCTCATTTTTTTCAGGAAAGTGCGAAGCACATTTGCAAAAATGTCACAGGTCCGATTTTTCATGAGAATGAATTATCTTGAAAATTTGAAAAGTTACTAATAAAGCAAGGAAGTATGTTGTTGTATCACCCCAAGTTTCTTCATTAATTGCAATAGTCAACTCAGAGGCATATTCCTACTTCGTGTATTTTGCTCCGTCGTTCGTGAGTTCTTTCCATTGACTTTCCTCGCTTCTCGGCGCCGAAGTGGGAAGTCCCGGCCGGCGGAGAGAAGACCAAATATTTACCCTGCGACTTCCTGTCATAACGCAAGCCCTTCCACCATCGCTGCGCAGGTGGACTCTGCCTGCCACCGGGGTGTGTGTGGGTTTGTTTGTGTGACCGAGTGTGTATGTGGATTGGGGTTAGTAATCTTGAATTTCCGATCTGAAAACTAATTTACGTCGGAAAATGGATGTTTAACTTTTTAACGTGAGAAATATTATATTTTAAATCTTCTCAAGCTTCAAATCGTCATTATTAGTAGATATTGGTTGAACTGAAATTTATTATTTCAGCTTAGTGAGGTATTTGTCTTCTCATAAAGAAATAAAATATAATTGTGTTTACAAATACCATTACTTTAAAAAATTCCACTCTGGGTAAAAGTAGAATATTTTCATAAAGATTATGAAGTCCATCAGTTAAAATAAAATTATCTATAACTTGCCAAGTTATTTTTTTCATGAATTAAACTGGACGATTCTTATGTTCTTTAAACGACTGAAAAATCTGTGGATTAGGTATTTCATGACATAATACATGTGATTTTAATATCATTTCAATAGTGTCAATAACATCGAATACACAAACTGTATTCAACCCTGTAATTTGCATAATTAGTTACAAAAGGGGCCTGTACACCGAGGGATGATGTTTAAGGAGTAGCTCTACTCCGCAATTTAGCTTCAGAGTCAGTAATCAAATCTGTCTTGGGCGGTTGGTTAGTTGGTTGGTTGGTTGGTTGGTTGGTTGGTTGGTTGGTTGGTTGGCAGTGATTCCGAGCGAAAGAGAAAAATCCTGACGGCGCGCCGTCGGTACTCGAACCTAGGACCTCCCTGTCAGAGGTCAGGACCTCCAGGTCAGGCACTGCAGTGACGTCAGCTGATGCACTGAGCCACCTCTCCCAGCTCTAAGCAAACGACAAAAGATAAGAGGAAGGGATATGGAACGGAGCTGTGCTAATCTACTTTGGTTTACCTAAATGCATTTACTTGCAAAAATCTTAAACAGTTTTCTTCTTTCAATGTCTCTTTCAACCTCTGTGAATGTGCGTATATCTGTTTTAGGAGTGCTGAAGATGAATTGTTAGAAGGATTTGTATTCTGAATGTTGAATGTGAGTAGTTCATGTTTTGTAGTTTACATCGCAATTGTAATGGTAGAATACTGCCAGTTGCATGGGCTTATTCTATAGGCCCCTAGACTCATGCGGCATGCTTTATGGGTTATGGGATCAAGTGTACTGAGTAATTCCGTAGTTGCTATTCTATTTATAACCGCAAATTACTCAAGCTTCAACTGAATTAGGTCTTTGCAGATTTTTATTTGACATTCGGGTTAGTCTCCCCACTTTTTGCATGAGAGAATTTTAATGACCTTTAATCTACCTTGACAGTGTCTTAAGTGCAGTGATGTATTGTTTCCACGTATGTCTATGGTCAAATATTATTCCAAGGATTTTGCAGGTATCATTTCTCTTTAATTCATTTTCACAAATATTAGTGTAATATTTGCATCCTAGTTCTATCGACGTTTTGTAAACACTATGAATTCAGATTTAATTTTGGAATGAATCGGGTAGAATTTATCCAATCATTTATTTTATATGGTGTTTCTCGTACTACAATATATCTTGCACTATTGCAGTTATCTGGATATTTTTTCACTAGAGAGAAGTACGATGTCATCTGGAAAGATAAATATTTTGGCTGGAGCATTTCCTGTGCTGCTATTTCATTGATGAGGATATGATGAATATAAATACTCTGAGAGCTGATGCTTGTGGCAGTCCATTAATAACTTCGTGTTTAGAAGTTTCATCTTGCAATCATACTCTGAGGAATCTGTTTCAGAAAGTTATGAGTGGAAGCCAGTGTGTTGCATTTATATCCATACAGTACAGTATATATCCATACTGTACATTGAGTCGCCCTTCGCCGCCACCGCCCTAAGCTTTCCTTTGACGTCGCCTTCTCGGAAAGGCCCCCCATTCGCCACTCATTACCGGATGCCGCAGCTTTGTGTTTACCAGAAGGTACCCAGTAAACGCACATTAGATTTTCAGAACTGAGGCAATGTTCAGAAACGAATTTGAACGCGTATGCACCGATAGCGAGTTGGGTGAGGGCAAACCCCACTCCCACACCATTCGTTCAAGTACAACGAATAATGGGCTACCTCACCCGCGAATGGGCCACCCCAGCCACCTGGCCACCCCAGCCAGCCCTCGCCGCCCTCGCCGCCCTCGCGTCGGCACAGGGCGAAAGTACAGCCTGCCCACCTGCCCGTCTCGGCAAAGGACAACTGACTTCGGTGGACTGGACATTGGGCGAGCCGCGCATTGGCTGTGTAACGCAGGACATTCATTTCATATTACAAGCTTATTTGTACCAAATGAAAAATATTTCTCTTCTTAATAATAAATGCAAGACGACCTCCTTCTCGCATTCCATGATGTATTAGAAAGGCAAGGCAAAATCAAGCTATAATCCCTCATTCCCTCTAGGAAGGGAGGGGAATTATTACAGTATTGATGAGAATTCCGAATAATCTTCTTCATAACAATTTCAAATACACTCTCAATGTGCACACGGTTATCACTTTTTGATTCATAAATAAGGCGTCGCAAATTTCTATATCCCGAGGGACATTGGTTGAACGAAATGTTATTTTACATAATCAACTTAATATGTTAGCAAAGCTTGTGCATGGATTCTCCCCACTCCACGGATTGTTGAGAAATGGATTTTCAAGTGGATTCCGGGTTGCAAGAGGTGGTTCTAGAAGGGCGCAATGCGTATAAACATGGGGAAGATTACTTTTTACATCTTCATTGCAGTTATTTCCTTACATACAAATCATTCACGAGGAAACCAATACTTAAGTTGAACATTCTAGTCGTTTGTATAACATTGCCCACATGCTACCAACGCATTAATTTTAATAACTTAATCAAACACTAAGCACAGCATTTGGGTCAATATTAGTTTCCGCTTCGCACATATTAACTTTTCTGGAGTAATTGAGGTGTGAAGGCAAAGCGCTAATGTGAACTGTTTTCCCAAATAATACTTAATTTTACGAAATAATTACCGCGCATTTGTTGAATCGCATTTGAAAAAATATTCTCGTTATGAATGTATTTTTAACTATAGGGAGAGAGACACAAACAATTACTGAAAGTGACTAACGAATAAAACACCAAACTACAATAATTGTAAGAGTTAATTATAAGCCAACTACCCACCCTGAATACAGGAGGCGTTTGCCCTTAATGGGATTAAAACAGGCAAACAACAACAATAATAATAATAATAATAATAATAATAATAATAATAATAATAATAATAATAATAATAATGTATAATATTATTTATATTTTCGGCTATATAACATGGGAGTATTAGGCATTTTAAATATGAGCGTGGCAGAAGTCATTACATTATATTGATCCCATAATGTTATCTGCTAATTAATTTCGTAAAAATATATCATATTTATTACAAAATAATGTAGTAGAAGGAGCAGTTGACTCGTTGAATGAATGTATCAAGAGTAAGTGAACTAAGCTAATATGAACGATGCTAATTAAAATTATTTTATAAATTACATTTGTAAAAAAATTAATAGAAATTTTTTAAAAAATCGATAATTGCATTTTCGTTAAAGATAATTTTTATAATTTCAGGACATTCTGATCATCAGAATATATTCTTTGAAAATGAACCCACCTTACTAACATACCCTTTCCTGACGTGCACTCCCTCGCGATAGATTTTATCCAATAAATTAGATGAAATATTTATTATTGTAGTGGGGAACGAATTCCTCGATAAATATTAAAAATATTAGTAATTGTGTTCTATTGCATTTGTAGATTTTTGTCATTTCCTACCCGTTCGTCCCTTCAGGCCTTTCGGAGGTTATTGTTTACAAAATATACATTACAATAACATCAGTATCTTCTAGTTACATGAGAGCACCAGTAATTACAGTACACTTGTGCTTATGTTTTAATCAATACACAGTTACTATTAGCCTTTAATACAAAAATATTAAATTAAGTAAAAATACCACACTTGTGAATAGAACAGTTACACAGTTATTACAATCACATGTAGTGTGTATGACCTTATCACCATCCCCATCTTGATCAGGTTTTTGTCCAGTTTCCCTGATTCATTGAGCAAATGGCCCCTTGTTTTTCTTCTGGACGTAAATGTTGCTTCAGTATGCACACGTTTTATTTAACTCTCCTTTTGCTTGTAATGGCAAGGGTAGAGGTAAGGGCGAGTTGCTATTTTGTTAGCAATGCAGTAAAATCATACTTGCAATTTATGTACAGATGCAAATAAGTTTTCTATAACTCAGAAAGGAAAATGACAAGTTTTCAAATATTGCTAATCTTGCGATTTTTAAAATTTATTTTTATTTATTTATGTTAAACTTTTACTCATCTTTCAACTATTTATAGTTCAAATGACGGGAAGGGATTCTGGAACGCAAGAAATCGTGCGCAGATAATCTTCTCCCTCCTACGTCACATACAGTTTTTACTGTTTTTGACTGAATAAATCTAAATCTAAATCTAAATCTAAATCTAAATCTAAACCAGCAATTCATGGCGGCTTTAAGCGATCCTTTGGAAAGCGTGACAATATCCTGGATGGAGGATAAGCTGTACGGCCGAGATTGAAATATTTTTGCTAGGAACAGCTTCAAGCCTTAAATAGTTTTTTCGGTAGTTTATTTTACACTTTAATGCAACAAATATTTAATTCACTTTGGATTTGTGCATTAAAAATAAACCAGGGAGCTTTGTTAACGAGTCTTAGAAATTTGTTTTAGATAATTTCAAATTTATTAAAATGCGTGTTTGATGCCCCTTCCCATACTGAGCACGCATAGGTGAGCGACGGGTGAATTCTAAGATTTAAAAACGGTTACTCCGTTTTATATTCTTAATGCAGAGTTGTTATTTATTAATGGGTAAAGTTTGACAATTTTCCTATAGGTTTTGTGAGCAATATCAACTATGTGTTTTTTCCATGTTAATCTCATATCTAATTTAACTCCACGATATTTGATAGGTTGCTTATTGTTTAGCCAGAGCACAGGATTGTTTCTGATGGTTAAAACGGAAGGGATTTTAAATCTTTAAAGTCAGAAAAGTTTAGCTTGTTTGTGTTTATCCGAATTCTCCATTTATCAGTCCATTTAATTAAGGCATTTAAATCATTTTGTGGGTATTCCTGGGCAACAATCAGTTCTTCATGTTTTGGGAGATTGGCAGTGCCATCTGAGAACAAGACTATTCCTGTATTAATTCCAGAAATTGCCAAGGTACATTTTTAATAAAGTCGGTGACAATGGGTAACCTTGTGGAATTACAGCTGAGATATGTATTTATCCGACATGGTGTGGAGAATTTTAATAAAAAATGATCTGTTTTGAAAGAAACTTCCAATTATACCAGTATTCAATATTCGAGTAAACTCTCGAGTGTGCAGATGTGCGGATGTATGCTATTCCGTCCCTCGCGGCTGGACCACTTCCCTTGCACCAATCGAGAAGTATGAGATGTCATTCGACGCGACTCGGTCTCCTGGTGGGGAGCCGATCATTTGTTTTCCGGCCAGAAGATTGAAAGAAGTATCCAAAAACGTGTTTTTTCGTGATTCGGCGCTGCGGTCTTAGTGATAATGCCAGGAATTAAACCAATCGATCTAAGTAGGTGGCATTAATTAAACATCCGTACACAAACAATTTTTTAGCAAAATATACCATAATTTTTTTCACAACGTTGCCAACACTAATGTTAACATCTTTAACAGAACAATTGAATTTCCAAGTAAATCGTGCTGCAGATTGACTTAAATTTAGATTCGAATTATCGTCTTTTAAAAAATAAATTTGCGGAAATCTACAAACAGTGTTGCCTCGGAACTTATTAAACTTGAAGAATTTCAAGTGCATGCGGAAAAAACAAAACTGAGAGTAATGCTAAAGAATGAATGAACGTTCTTATGTTCGACTTCGCACTTTTACGTTCTTGCATAAGTGTGCAAATATTGTTTTCAAATGAATGTGACCCACAACTTATTCAAATTAACTAACACCTTATTTGCATGAACATACAAAACATATCTTTTAATGTTAGATTCGCATACAAAACGATTAATAGAGCAATTGCAGAAGTAGAAGTGAACCTCAGTTAAACCGTGTTTGTGAAGTTTTAATCTCTTCAAAAATTAGGAGTGAAAAATATGCAAGTGTTAACTAAATCCGGGGAAGAATCAAATGTAGTGAAAGATATTGCGACAGAATTTTCGGAATTAATTGGGAATGATCTGCATCTGTGCATTTAACATTTGTACATTTAGCATTTGTGCTAATGCAAATGAACTATGTGTATTTTTGTGCACTTTAGCAAAAAAGCTTTAAAATTAAGCTGTACTAAAATTCAACTAATTGCATCACAACCTTGAAGAATTTGTTAGGGCGATTATAATTTTGAAATTGCAATAAGAACAGTTCATGTTCCATGTGGAGACAACACAATGCCATTGGGTGTTGGGGACTTTTGGAAGGGAGTATAACAAGCAGCTACTACGATTCATTGGTAGGTCCAATGCCTTATACTGAAAGAACGTATTTGAACAAGTCTGGGCATGAAAGAAATTTTGAATACATGAAACTATTTTTAAAACTGTTTACAGCGTCGGCGACGCCACATTTTACTAGCTTTAAGGTATTTGGGAAAGCCTAGGTGGCGGAATTTGTATTTCAGTCCTGTGTGCCTGACACGGACGAACTCTTTAGTAGCATCTAGAAATAGAGCTGCCGTGTACTTTTTACTTTCTCCCATTACAAATACGTGGAAGAAGAGAAAGTTACGTAATCGTGCAGCGGGAAACGACGAATTTTCGCCAGAAAAAGTACTATAGTCGGGCTCTGGTAACGAGAAAGTGGATAAAAGCAAATTTGCAAATTTAAGGGGAGAGGAATCCACTAACACGCGGTGTAGCTAAAATCCATGTTTGGTTGGTTCTTCATACAGAAAATTCGATTGACGACAAAAGTCTGTCTGTCCGTTCGTCAGTGGTCAACTCTAGCGGCTAAACAGTTCAGCCAAGTTTCTCCATAATTGTTATTCCGCCATTAATCTGACTGATGTAGCGGTCCCTGAATTTTGAGACCGATATTTTATTTTAGGAAGTACTTTACATGAAGTTCCTCAGACATTTTCCAGTTTTTCCAAAAATAAAGTGCTCCAATTTTTTGATTAAATTTTGTTGTTCAATAGCGCAAAAGACGTTCAAGAAAATGGAGCAGGTCTCATTTTTGGTGATATCCCCAAGTTTTCAAAAATTGGAAAAAAAAATAAAACTACAAAATTGAATATAGAGGTTTTTGGCTCATACAAAGTCTGTAGCTCAAATTTAGGTCTTTAAAAAAGGCCATGAACATTTTTTAACAATAGTGATTGCGCAATTTGTGCTTGAAATTTGCGAAAAAAATCTCGAAAAACACTCTAAATTTTCTTTACGTATGTAGTAAGCGATGGTAAGAAAAACAGTGCCCGTATAATTTTCGGGTATTATTTTTTTTCCAAAATTAAAAAAAA
Source organism: Gryllus longicercus (assembly GCA_038098605.1). Classification (NCBI taxonomy): domain Eukaryota; kingdom Metazoa; phylum Arthropoda; class Insecta; order Orthoptera; family Gryllidae; genus Gryllus; species Gryllus longicercus. Next base: position 603,911 of record JAZDUA010000641.1, read on the forward strand.
TATTTAAAAGTACAAAATTTGAGATTCAGATTTTTGTTTCAGGCAAAGTCTCTTGTACTACCTCTTTAAAAAAATGTCAAGTTTAATTTTTTGAAAAATCAAGTTTTTGGACAATTCGCGTTTAAAATTTAATTTTTTCTCCAAAACCGCTCCCATCTTATTTCTTTGAATTTTCTACGCATACGTAAAATATCGGTAAGAAATATGGTACTAGCCCCATTTTTGGGTATTGCTCATTTCTTTTCGAAAATTGCAAAAGAATTTCAAAACCACAAAATTGAAGATATTTTTGCCTAGTAAATTAGCTATTTAAATAAATAAATACATAAACATATAAATAAATAAATTAATTAAATAGATAAATAAATAAACGAATGGTGGTATAAAATGGCACTGACGTACTCGACCTAGTTAAGTTTTCTAATCCCTTTCTCTTGACTAACTTTTGCGACAAGCCTCATTCTCTTCACGAATGCTTTCAGTTTGTCGCCCGAAAAACATTTTTTTCATAATTTCTCAAGTACTCGGCACCCTAATGCTACAACAGAAACCACCATACACTTATTACTATTATACAAGTCTTTATTTCATATCCTAACGGGATGGCAAAATTGGCAAAATTGGTGGGTACGAGTCCAGCTCTTCGGAGGGGCGGTTGGCCGCTTTGAGTATTGTTCGAATTATTGTTCGTGACAATCTTGGGTTGCCTCAGGAAATAATGGAGGATTCCACATATTTTATTGAAAACCATTTGAAGCAATTCTAACCGCAAATAGTATTAATAAAGATAAATAAACTGGAAGGGTCTGTTTTTGATTTTAAAATTTTTAACTTTTAAAAAATATTTCACACCTCTTATTGGAACCATCAAGTCAGTTGTAGTCTTTCGGCACTTATGACTATTATCGAAGTGTCAATCCTCTGTGTAACCCGGATGGCCGAAGTGTTAAATGTCGAGTTCGATCTCAGCGTTTCGTGGGAAAGGGCCGCTTCTTTCGTGCTTGGTCGAGGGAAAATTATTTGTCACAATTCTCTGTTGATTTTAATCAGCAAAAAATATTTACCGCGTCGAGTTATGCCTACCGAGCTCCAATCTTTGTCTGCCCAAAGGATATATATTTTACATTTTTAAATTTTTTCCGCTGCCTAATACAGCAACTGAAACACGAAGCTCTTATGACTATTATTGGTGTCTAATACCTGTACGATCGCGGGTCCGAGGTTGGGTAAATGACGTGCATTGTCTCAGTGCTTCGGAGGCGAGGTCGGCTTGTTCGAGCCTCGCTCTGATGATAGTCATTTGTCACAACTCTGTGTAGCCGAACAAAACAACTGAAAATTGTACAAACTTAATTAAACATTATTTGAAGCACTTCTACTAAAAGATACAATCCATTAAAATAAATAAATTCGAAGTGTGCATGTGATTTTGTATTTGCAACTTTTAACCTCCTTATCTTTTCACATTTTCTCAGCTCCGTAATGCAACAGTAAATGAAACAGTTGTGCCTTGAGTAATATTTAAGTATATAAGTATATAAGTCTTATATATATAAGTATATAAGTATATAAGTATATATAAGTATATTAAGTATATAAGTCTTGTCCTCCTGGATGGCCGAAGGTGTTAAGTGGAATGTTCGGGTTCATCACTTGAATATAGGTAATGTGGTGAGTTTTCGTTGGCATTTCCAATGAAATAATTATATGCGTCGTCATTGCCAACACTAATATTTATTAAAATAATTATTTATTAATATAATATCTATTCACTAAATTGCCAAATATATTGGTCAAATAGGGAGAACTTTTAATACCAGAATTATGGAACATATACAAGCTTGGAAACACAATACCTGTAAATCTCACTTTGCCAATAATTTACTCCAGACAGACCATATATCCAATCCACACACAGACATTCGTATACTGGAAATAGAAAATAATATTGTTGGCAATGCCGACGCATATATTTATTTCTTCACTTGAAACCAAGTGGTTGCCGGTTCGAATCGCACACTGGGATTAATTTGATGAAAGTGTTGTTATAGAAAACTTTAGGGATTTGAGAAACTTTATTGAAAACCATTTGAAGTATTTCTACTCACAAATGCAATCATTACATATACAAATAAAGCGAACGTCTTTGTACGTGATTTTGCAATTTGTAAATGTTAAACTTTCTTTTCAACTTTCTTTTGCGATTTGTAAAATGTATGTCACGTTAAATAAATTATTGAGATTCTGTGCATCTGTATGAACCAATTTAAGTAAACTGATAACTTTATCTACTTGAAATTTAAATAATTTACAAACACTAGCCATGTGACAACGGTTCAGAAATTATTATTACTTTCTCGCCTTAAGAATTCTGCGTTAAAAGACAAAATTATGTAATCGTGTACCAGAAAACGTCAAAATTTCGCCAGAATAAATTTCATTGCCGGGTTATGCTAATACAAAAGTTGATAAATCCGGTTGCTAAATTTAGGGGAAAAAATCTCTAACTCTCTCTATGAGAGAATTGCTCTGTCCCAATGAAGTCGGCATTCATCATTTTCGAGAACAGTGTTAGGTACGTATCTATAGTAGGGTATAAGCTAGTGACAGTAAGCAACATCTCGATGCAGGATCTCTCCTACTGCATCATGGCGTTGTTTCTAAACACTTCCCGAGAAATGTGTGCATTCAGATGTAATAAGGTGGATGTTTTCCTGTGCCTGACATCCATATCGACATCTGTCATCTTGTACCCCAGGATCTCTTAATATTGCTTTCTTCTTCTTCTTCTTCTTCTTCTTCTTCTTCTTATTATTATTATTATTATTATTATTATTATTATTATTATTATTAGTCGTAGTCGTCGTAGTGGTAGTGGTAGTGGTCGTGGTAGTCGTACTGGTTCTGAAGCTGCTGTTTTTACATTTATTGCCCGCGTCGCCAGGCAGTCTCTAGTGCGACATTCTATTTGAGAGTGACTCGATGTAATCTTGTCGATATAATATTGCATAAAGAAGCTTGTTCCAATAAACGTTGTGCTTCGATTTGGGGACAAAATAACTCAGGACAAATTGCATCCACCACCCAAATTACTATGACTATAACGTAAATTTAGCCTCTCAGTTAACGTGTCAAGATCTTCGAAAACCTCACCTACAAGGGCTAAATAAAGACAGTGGAATAAAATTGTTAAAAAGCAAGCCATTCCTTTCATGAGAAAACGCACCTGGAGCAGCGTGGCGCTGACACCAAACCCACATTAGATCGATTCATATTTTAAATTGCTACGAAAAAGGCTCTGTTACGACAGGAGAGCAGACATTGGTGGAGTGTTATGTTCATTGATAGAGAAAATGTCACATCCTTGGAAGTAACGGAGGGTTTTATCTATCTGCACTGTTGTCGGTTCCGTAGCGGCTTGGAGCGGGCGGTGGGCACGGGCGATGGTCGGAGGGGGGAGGCGGGCGCCCACGCCACAGAGCGAGCGCTTAGACCCCACACCCCACCCCCCTCCGCAGCCGCGGCGCCAGCGGCCGCACGCCCTCCTCTGGAATCCAATTTGCATTCGACGTCTCGACCAGGGCACCCCACGCGGCTACGCCATTCCCGCCTCACCCCCTCGCTCCTCTCCCGACCCCCTCCCTCACTCGCCTCGCCCCCGCCTCTTCGCTCTCTAGCCGCACACCCGCGTCGCCTCGCCCCCATCACGCCCCCTCTCCCCACCTCGCACTCACCCGTCGCCCCGCCTCTCCCTCGCCTCGCCCCCGCCGTTCGCTCTCTCGCCGCACCCCCGCCTCGCCTCGCCCCCACCCCGCCCCCTCGCCCCACCTCGCACCCACCCGTCGCCCCGCCTCTACCTCGCCTCGCCCCTGCCTCTTCGCTCTCTCGCCGCACCCCCGCCTTGCCTCGCCCCCACCCCGCCCCCTCGCAGCCACCCGTCGCCCCGCCTCTCCCTCGCCTCGCCCTAGCCTCTTAGCTCTCTCGCCGCACCCCCGCCTCGCCTCGCCCCCACCCCGCCCCCTCGCCCCACCTCGCCCCCACCCGTCGCCCTGCCTCTCCCTCGCCTCACCCCCGCCTCTTCACTCTCTCGCCGCACCCCCGCCTCGCCCCCACCCTGCCCCCTCGCACCCACCCCTTGCCCCACCTCCCCCTCGCCACGCCTCGCCCTCGCCTCTTCGCTCTCACGCCACACCCCCGCCTCGCCTCGCCCCCACCCCGCCCCCTCGCCCCACCTCGCACCCACCCGTCGCCCACCTCTCCCTCGCCTCGCCTCGCCCCCGCCTTTCGCTCTCTCGCTGCACCCCCGCCTCGCCTCGCCACCACCCCGCCCCCTCCCCACACCTCGCACCCACCCGCCGCCCCGCCACTCCCTCAATTCACCCCCGCCTTTCGCGCTCTCGCCGCACCCCCGCCTCGCCTTGCCCCCACCCGCCCTCTCGCCCCACCTCGCACCCACCCATCGCCCCGCCTCTCCCTCGCCTCGCCTCGCCCTCGCCTCTTCGCTCTCTCGCCGCACCCCCGCCTCGCCTCCACCCCGCCTTCTCGCCCCACCTCGCACCCACCCGTCGCCCCGCCTCTCCCTCGCCTCGCCTCGCCCTCGCCTCTTCGCTCTCTCGCAGCACCTCCGCCTCACCTCGCCCCCACCCCGCCCTCTCGCCCCGCCTCGCACCCACCCGTCGCCCACCTCTCCCTCGCCTCGCCTCGCCCCCGCCTTTCGCTCTCTCGCTGCACCCCCGCCTCGCCTCGCCCCCACCCCGCCCTCTCGCCCCACCTCGCACCCACCCGTCGCCCCACCTCTCCCCCGACTCGCCTCGCCCTCGCCTCTTCGCTCTCTCGCCGCACCCCCGCTTCGCCTCGCTCCCACCCCGCCCTTTCGCCCCACCTCGCACCCACCCGTCGCCCCGCCTCTCCCTCGCCACGCCTCGCCCTCGTCTCTTCGCTCTCTCGCCGCACCCCCGCCTCAACTCGACCTCACCCCGCTCTCTTGCCCCACCTCGCACCCACCCGTCTCCCCGCCTCTCCCTCGCCTCGCCCCCGCCTTTCGCTCTCTCGCCGCACCCCCGTTTCGCCTTGCCCCGACCCCGCCCTCTCGTTCCACGTCGCACCCACCCGTCGCCCCGCTTCTCCCTCGCCTCCCCTCGTCTCTTCGCTCTCTAGCCGCACTCCCGCCTCGCCTGTGTCCCCCCTCGCCCCTCCTCACACCCACTCGTCGCCCCGCCTCTCCCTCGCCTCGCCTTGCCCTCGCCTCTTCGCTCTCTCGCCGCACCCCCGCTTCGCCTCGCTTCCACCCCGCCCCTTCGCCCCACCTCGCACCCACCCGTCGCCCCGCCTCTCCCTCACCTGGCCACCGCCTCTTAGCTCTCTCGCCGCTCCTCCGCCTCGCCTTCTTCGCCCAGCTTTGGCCCACGTCTCCTCCGCTCTCGTCCCAACTCCCCACTTTATCCTCTTCCGGACCTCCAAACCCCTCTCAGTTCCCTCTATCCTCACTCTCCACTCTCTAATCCCCACTCACTGCTTCTCCTTGCCTCGCCTCCTCCTCTTGCCCTTTCGCTCACCTCCCCCCCCCGTTTTTCTTCACTTCATCTCGGCCCTCGCCCCTTTTCTCTCCTTGCGCTTCAGTGCTATCACTGTATCTTCTCCGCCCATCCCTTCGTGTGATCGCCCCCCCACCAACCGCCTGGGGCTGTGACTCCGAAATCCGTTCGCCGGCGCAGTCACTGCATGAACCCACGTGACGTCGGAAGCTAGTGCTCCCCGACACGTGTTCACTACTTTTATCTGCTACATGGGATGAAATCCGCACGAAAGAAACTAAATAAATGAAGGTATTTCTACATAAAATTTTACTTCAGATGTTTTTGAAATATACTTCAAGTCATCTTGTAAGTGCACTGTAATGCAGTTTGGAATAATCTCTCATCTCAAAGGTAAATAATATTCAGATATTTCAATTCATCTTTATTTCGTATCAATCAATCTATTAGTACTCCATTGATAACACAGGCACAAAAGGTTGTTAAAACCGAAGACAGAAGTTTCTCTCTGAAAGTCAACGCGCTGAGACCGAATCTGAGCCGGAATTGCGTCACCGCCTCCAGTGTTTTAGAAATCGCGGAAAACGCGAAATTGTACATTTGACGGTGTTTTCGCGATTTGACAGTCGAACCAATAAAATGAGAACATTTTAGTTTAAAACTGTTGCATTTTGCGAGTTACATACGAAAACATTTTACTTTCCAGAAATATCATTTTATTTTGTAATTGTACTTTCTAGCCATTTATTACAAGTTGCAGCATACATTTTCTTTACAATGCAACTTCTCATTTGCCATTCTTTCACAGTGCAAAGTTAACATAAAATTAACATATCCGAAACATTCTTCTCTGAAGCTCTTGCTCTAAACTTCTGAAGCTATTCGCGCGCTTCAGCTCCAAATAAGCAACGTCTTTGAGGCACAAAAGCACTGGAGAACTAAGACATTAAAAAATGATGGATTATCCGTTCGTAGAGTGGCACAACTTACACTTCCATGTAGAACGATGTTTTATTCTTCTATGATATTCTTAAAACTATGTTTGAGTTCTAACATTAGGGGACCGAAAAAAGTAAATGCTCACCATTGTGAAATACGAACACAAATCTCAATCTCTCGCTGCTCAAACAATTAGTTTCCTCTGCTCAAGCCAATATAGAAACAAATGGGCGTGTAAGTAGGAAATCAGTTTAAGAAACTAGTACAGAAAAGAACTTACATTACAAATCCAACGTTTCATTTTCGATATCTAGTTAGAGAATGGAGCGCAAGTGAAGAACACTCTCTCTTCGCTTTGTTTGAAAGCCGTTGTGAATAGGCGCGGAATTTTCTTCTTCAGTTGGTTTCCGAATATAAACAATCCATTATTAATATTTACAACAATGATTGTTTTTCACTTTAAGTGCTTTTGCATGCTGGGAGAAAACATAAACTTGCATTTAAAAAAACAAAGTTGTCAATATCTGAATAATATAACACAAGAAAACACAATGTGTTATTTCGCACATCTTTTAAATCAACGTGCTACAAACCGTATCGTTGATATCAAATTGTATCAAAGATACCCGCTGTCGCAAACTTAGGAGGTCCACCTGTATATTGCTGATATGATGAGCTATCACTCCTAAAAGCATCGAAAACCACCCCACTCTCTTGGTCCTTGGAGGAGGTTCGTGTCAGTTGTTTAATTGCTGCGCTACCAAGGTCTCTTGCTAAGGAGATTAGTTGCCTTGTTTGCATTATGGGTTAAGAAGACCTTAAATACAATTTCCTGCCACAGCGGTCAAGGATCTCGTGCTGCCCAACCCCCAACACATCGAAGGCCTTCGTTGCCCTGTCTACGTCGGGTAGGGCGCAAGCTGCAGAATGGCACAGACCTTCTCACGCTATTCACTTTAGGCTAGGTCAGGTTTTTGATACAGCACCATTCTCTTCAGCACCTACAAGAACTTTCTTCACATTTTCTCAAATTTACCATTTTAAAATTTTCATTTAATAATTTTCAGCGGTTCTTGACGGTTACGTCGTTGCAGTATTTTGAAAATACAGTTTTGAGCTCATTTTTACAGAAAACTTTTGAGTTTTCAGGAAAGTTCTTTAGAAATTGTTTAAAACGCTTTCTCAGTATCTTACAAAAATGCCCGTAATATAAATATTAACAACGTGAGGGATAATTTAACAAGTTGTGCTGCCGAAGCACATACATTCTCCCACTATTTCTAAACGCTCCGCAATATAATATTCATTTGAATATTATATCGAACAATTAATTTAATGTAACATACTTTTACAAATAACACTAGAGCGTTGTAAACTTCTTTCAAATTTTAAAATACGAAAATGACATAAAGACACTTTTAGAGTATTTAGAATTGTAATAGATTGTATATATGAGTAGAATTGCGTCAAACGATTTTCAATAAAGGTTCTGAAATTCTCAATAGTTTCAAGTCAACAGAGAGTTGTGACAAACAATTACTCCCGTGCCAGGCTCGAACCAGCGGCCCTCACCTTCGAAACGCAGGATGCGAACCCGACATTTTATCACTTCGGCCACCCAGGTTATAAAGAAATTTAGCTCTCCTATAATGGTCACAAGCGCCAAAGACAACAGTTGGTTTGATGGTTCCCACGTTGTAGAAAACCCATAAACCCTGTAGGTGAAAATCACATACAGACACATCCAATTTATTTATCTTCATTAATAGTATTTGCGATTAGAATTGCTTCAAATGGTTTTCAATATTTTTCTGGAATTATGAACTATTTCTTGCTGCAACACACAAATGTAACAAAAAATATTTCCCGATAAAGATTCGAACCAGCCAACCTGCCTTCCGAAGACCTCGGAACTCCCCCCCGCCCCAGACTTTAAGTAAAGTATTCCAGAAAACGAAAATGTAGGTTTCAAATGTCAGGGGCTGCATTATCAGCCAGATAGATTGGGTAAAATCAAGTTTGGAGAAAATTAGCTGAACTGTTTAGCCGCTAACGTTGACTACAGACGGAGAGAAACGTTTTGCCGTCAATCAAATGGCTGTGACTCGGACTCTAAAGAGCACTTTTATGGATCTTCACCATCCTTGGCTTACAGGGTATCTGTAGCTGAACTGCAGAAAAATTAAGGGGCTGATGACCTGGTCAAAATCCACGAGAAAGTGGGTCTTTCACCTGGAAATATGGCCAGGAGATTTCGTCAGCGGATGGAAACGAAACGGCAAAGTTCGCAGACAGCAAAAAACGATCGCATTCAAAAGAAAATGATTGTCTTTCGGTAAATGCAGTAATACCTGAAGAAATCCCAACTGGATAGTCTGCACCGTAGTTATTTTTGATACTGGCTTTGGCTACTGGCTTTGAAAAGGCTGCTGAAATTATTCTGCTCGCAGCTCGTAGTTCAACTTCCTTCTCCAATGCTTCCATGCTGCCTCAGAAGAGCATTAACAGTTACGCATCTGCTGCTACTGGATTGACAATGACCACTGGTGGTTTGGAGTATTCCGGTCAGCAAACTGCCACAAAATATTTAGCAACTGCTTCAGCACAAGTTGTTAAAGATTTTGTGATTTACCTGCAAAAGTTTATTTCACAGATTTTGTTTGTTGGGCATAATCTTAAAGAATTTAATGCCCCCCCAAATTTTTGTGCGGTTGTGGTGACACAATTTAGAAAAAAACATCTTCTCTTTTTTGGTTTGGATTTACTGATATATTTCCATTACTTCTGCACGGCAAAATAGGGAAATCAGAAGTTTTAGCAAAGCATTTTCGTATCGGAGCTGAACGAGAGGCACTTGATGCTACAGCGCATAATGCAGAAGCTGATTACCTTCTTTAAAAAGGCCTTTTAGATAATTTTAATATTGTTGATGATGATTTAAAACGACGGGATTTGTCCACAAAAGCTTATTTTGAACATGAGGCCTTGTGCAACAAGCAGCAAAAAATTGCCTCTATTGAGTTCCTTGAAAACAACAGTGTCAACTGGCATGTTAAAAAAATGACTCGGCAAGGTTTGACAGTAAAAGAATTGAAGAAAGTTTTTCTTGAAAACGGTAGAGGTGTAGCGGCCTGTTTAGGAATATGTGTGAATGGGAAACCAAGAAAAACAACAAACAAAAAAGTTGTGGAAAAAATCCAGTTTTATTAAAAAATTGGTAGATGAAGAGAACATATAAGTTGTCCCCTTTAACATTTTTCATGTGCCTGTTATAGATTTTTTAGTCTTGCATATCCGTGCGTAGCTCGGTTTTCAACCTAAATACGCTTCTTCGTTAATTAATTATCAGGTAATGTACAATTTCCCCCCAATTTTTTACAGGTATACAGGTACTGTTTGACTCTGACCTCATCTGGTCTCCCTGTTGCTTCCTCAGGCAATCAGGATTTCTTTGTTGACGTGGATGGTTCTGCAAAATTCTCTTTTCCTGATGTTTGTCCTGCATCCTTCCACTTTGTTGCGTCCAGGAATTTTAATAGTCGAAAATTTTGTCTTCTGGACTAGAGTTTCTTCATGTGTACATGTTTTTGTCGGATAGTCTAAACAAGATACTGATCTCAGAAATTTCATTTCAGCATTTTGTTGTCTTGGGTGATCTTTCTAGGTCAAATTTGATTTTCACTTCCGTGTAGGAATGTTGAGAAATGTAACTTTATATAATTTAACCCCAGTTTCCTTTTTAGATTTCTTAAGATTGTTCTGCTCATGAATTTCTCTTTCAATTTTCTCTTGTAAAGTATTACTTTCCCGTATACATACGTATATAGGGAGTAATATACATAGTATACGAAAAGTTCTGTAAAGCTGCGGAAAATTGATATATAGATATCAACGAAAATACACGTTTTGGGGTTCCCTGATTACCGAAAAATGTTTTTTTAATGTCCGTCCGTCCGTTCGTCTGCGTGGTGTATGTGAACAACACTAGCGTCTAAATCATGCAAAGGATTTTTTCCAAATTGAAGAAATCTCTCTTTACCACGAGTCGAAGCTCTGCGGGTTTGAAAATCATTCATTAGTTTTTGGAGGTACTTTACATGAAGACCCTGGGACATTTGAAATGTTTTCTCAAAAGTCGCTCCAAATTTTTTTCTTTAAATTTCTTCTAAAATTGCAGTAAAATCCACTTATTAATGTGACACAGGTCCGATTTTCACAGTTAACTGTGAATTTTTAAAAATTTTAATTGTTTGAATTTTTCCGGAGTCTTCCTACAACAACACACTTAAAAATTGAGATTTTTTGCTTCATATGAAATTTGTTACCCATAATTTGTTCTTTCATTAAAGTCATGTACATTTTTTGAAAGTTTTAGTAGTTGTTGCGCAATATTGCCTGCAATTAGTGCAATTAAAAAATACTAAAAAAAGTTTTTCTCAAAAACAGCTCCGTTTTTTCTTAAAACATTTCGTAGAGATGGCGCTAAATGCACTCTATAAGATGGCATAAACGTCATATTGCTCTATTCTTTTCTGTTTTCAAAAATTACAAAAATCGGTCTAGTTTCTTCTCACCAACTTGAAGAACAGCGATTTTACTGTCATTTGGGGGTACATAACCGTGGTCGATTCAACGAACACACTACCTGAAGAGCAATCCACTGTTGTTGTTTTTTACTTGACGCCACTTCCGTGTTAAGATACTCTGCCGGTCGTGGTCAGGGGCCATTCCGATGGGCGACAGAGTTGTCGAGCGCTGACGCGTCGCGGCCAGTCCCAGCCTCAGAGCCATCTCCCTGATTAGGCTGCCGTGATGGGCGCTTTGACGTCGCTTGAGAGGCCTCGTTTGCGCGGATGCAAATTTGAAGTCTGTAACTTTAGACAAACGACCCGCGCTCGACTGCATCTGCGGTTCACAAATCACTACATTAGAGGGTTAACAGGGATGATGCAAAGGTAGAGCAGATTGCACCGTTAGTCAAATTAACGCAAATGTATTACTGCAAGTGGAGACAATGAAGCACATCCCACACGCAATGACTTAACATATATTATTATAAATTATATTATACTACCTGACCCGGCAGACTTCGTACTGCCTCGACGATAAATAAAAGACCTAAACTTTTGTATAAAATTATTTTAAAACAAACAAATAGAGTCCGTATTTAATAAAAAAGAATTTTTTGAACAAAGCATGAAGTTTTATTATTATTTTCGACACATCATGTTGCTTACTTACAAAACAGAGTTTGAGTCCTGAAATACTGGCTATTTATAAGGTTTAAATTCGATATTTACAGACACACACACACTGTTATGATACAGTCTGTTAATCAATTTAAAGCTTTCTCATAAACTATATTTTTTAACGGTGTAGACTGATTTGAAGGAAACCAACTGTCCTGGAAGAAAATTCTGAATGGTCGCATTGTGGTCTTCGACATCTTTATTTTTCGCTGCCAATATTGCTCGTTCACCCAGTCAATTATGGTTATTGAACGTTTGCGCTATATCTGGGAAAACGCGCTGAATAAGCTACTCTTATGAGTCTGTGATGTGTCAAAAATCTGTGGGTAATGTGATGAATCCGGTAGAGGTGTCCGCTGCAACTTTATTATTTCCAATGTCTAACAACTGCTTCGCAAACACATTTGCAGTTTCATCTTGTTGCAAAAATACTCGCATGTTAGTTCTTAAGAGGCGTGTCTTTTAACATACTGCCACAAATTCTATGATTTTAGGCATGCATTTAGTTCATCAGCAACAGATGATCAGGGAATAACTGGAAGAGTCTGACGAAAATCACCTGACAACAGAATCATGGCCCCACCAATAATATTTTGGTTGTCACGAAGATCTTTCAACGCTCTGTCCAGCGCCTCTAGTGACCTCTTATGGGCCATTGTGCATTCATCCCAAACAATCAATTTGCATACCTGTAGGATCTTGGCCATTGCGCTATTTTTGGCGATGTTGCAAATTGGTGTTTCGGTGATTTGCATGTTTAATAGTAATTTCAAGGCAGAATGTGCAGTTCACCCGCCTTCTAGCACAGTCGCTGCTATTCCAGATGAAGCCAACGCTAGAGCATCATCGCATTGAACAAAGAACTAAAATGATCAACGTAGTACAGTCGATCACTCGAATCGACCGGCATGCGCCGCACTAACGTTGAGGGAGAACGGATCGCTTCACTTTGATCAGGCGCAGCTGAAGAGACTAGACGTTCAGTCGACTATGTAGACGAAGGAGCGAAATCTGTTTCAATCTGCCTATAAATTACTTAAACAAGCTCTTCACAAGATACAACTATCTGATAATAATGCTATTCGTGATTATTAATAATTCGTGAAATTCAATGAGTATATTTTCAAGTTTTCGCATGTGAAAGATAATAGCACGTGTTTAAGCATTGCATTCACGCTGCGATTCTCTTCCACCGCTTTTCGTTCTGTAGATCTTATTTGGTATAAACTGCTTGATAAAATAAGTAAATATCTGATATACCATCTTCCGAAACACCGCGTCACATGGTGATGGGAATGGTATTATCGTAAACTCAATTGAAGGTGGTTTATGGCCGGAGTACCAAACCAACCTCGTGTTCAGAACGCACGTGACCTGGTGTCAGTACAACGGACTGCCGGATTCTGGCAGAGGCCCAACTTCACCACTGTGAAGGAACTGGTAAAAAAAATAAATCTGTCATCGGAGATGAGGAGCGCCCAGGGCCAACTTGGATCCGCAAAAGTATTCGCCGCCCACGACATCAGCCCGTTCGATGCTCAAAGTAAGGTCGACGCTTCTCTACCATTCCGTCCAACGTGAAGGTTTAGGAAGGAATTAGCTCTAGTGCACGTTGCAAGTGCAGGAAGTCAGGCCAAGCTGCCCCATCACCTTGCGCAACTATCCCTGTTGAAATTGCCAGAGGGAGAGAGAGAGAATTCAATTTCTCTTACGACGTCCACCCCTTCGCCCACCGCGACGCCCACCCCGTCGCGCGCGGTGCTCCGTGAAAAGTTGCAGGCTCGCAGAAGGAGTAGAAAATATCCCACTGAGGTCAGCTGCCAACTCGAAACAAGTTGTACTTAATTCTTTACAGGAAGCTTTTAATGTGTTCGTTTGTAAAAGTAGCATGAGTAGAAGCTGTTAATTGTATAAAATTTTGTTAATTCAATTTGTTTGTTAGTATCTCAGTTCATTCAAACCAAGAAAGTGTACACTTTACCAGTGTATCTAGATGTATGCAATCAGTCGTCAGTTTGACTATCTTAACCACAGAAGTAGTAAATTGATTCAAAATCCGTTTAATTTATAATACAATTGTGTTATTATTTCTCCAAAAGAGAGAGAACGTAAAGAAATGAAAAATATTTCAAATACATGAAGTGAAGATTAGTATGAAAATTAGTATCTAGAATTGTTATATTCAGGAAGGATCTTTTAGGAACGATATATTCATTTTCAAGTGTATTTATGTATGTGTGTAATTTTGAAAAGGTTATTGTGATATTTTACAGTGCTCAAATGTTTAATGTAGATATTTTTGTCATTGCATAAAATATGTGTTTCTATTTTCTCTTTTTTTGTTCTTTCAGAGATAAGTGTACCTTATTGTTTTTTTCAAATTTCACTGTGTGTGTTGAATTTTTCTTCACTGTCACTACTTTTCAAATTGTACAATTTTCTGTATGGTCAAGTACAAATCTGGACCATAAATACTTGTGGGGGGCTGCCTCTCCCTTCCACGTAGTAAACCTCTGTGTTTTGTGATAGATCCCACCTCCGCACAGTGGATATGATATTCGCAGTTCCAGGCAAGTGCTTTTTAACACCGTAAAAACGTGCGTGATTGCGCGTTAGCGGCGGAAGTCGCGATTCCATGTCTTTGTCTGCTACTGTTTCTGTCCATTGGCGGCTGCCACGTTCGTAATTTTAATTGCCAATTTTGTTCTGAATTATAATTTTATGTTACCTAAAACAATAGCGTTTGCTATTTAAAATAAATACGCTGTAGTACATGTTTGACGAAACATTTCTTGTGTATAGACAAATCTTCAATATAAAGTAAAATCGATTACAGAGTTGAGATTAAAATATTAAATTTATGACCTTCTTATGATATTTGTAAAATTCTTTAATAATATTTTTATTTGCCATTATGATTACGAGTTCTAGAACTCGTAAAATTACCACATTATTATTGTAAAATTACATATTCTAATGGTGTCGAATGGTCACTTTGAACCTGCCTAATAATTTAATTTGTAGGGAAAAACAAGGGTACTTTACTATCCATATATTTCCATACTTTCACACAATTTTTTCACTCCACGTTTTTCTCATCGGAAGGACTGACTAATTTCCTTGCCAGGAGCCTCTCCGTCATCCAAGAGCGTGCAAAATGGCTGAGACGCGTCGCTTTGAATCGCTCTGCCGTCGCGTGGGCGGTGAGCGTGGAAATGAAGCTGCGCGCCGTTGGAGGTGCGGAGGGGGACGTGAGAGGGCAGAGCTCTCATCGCATGCGATGGCAAGAGAGGGGGCCTTTCACGTGCAACGCTTCCCTCTGCGCCGCGGAAACTTCGTTTCAACTGGGTCACTCAGTTGTATATGTCATTTAGCTGGTTTTAAGTCCCATTTACTTCCTTAAGATTTTGGTCGTCATTGTAGGATAGCAATTTAATAGTTTTATCCAAAGCGTATCAAATCACATAAATTTGAACGAGCCTGAAATGATATCCTGGTGTGGATGTAGCGGGTAGCAGAGCGCGTTTAATGAACTACGTTTGCCTTTGCCCTTTATCGCTTGTTCGCTCGCAGCTCAGTGCCCTAACTCCTACTCCGCACATAGCAACACCCATGCAAGGGCGATGAAGAGCTTCTTTTTGGAAGCCAAATTTGTAGCGTTTCCCTTCATTACAGAAAGCAATATCGCTCCTAGGCTGTATTTCATTTCATTTTGCTTTTCTTACTACCGATTTGTAAGATTCTGAGATATAAAGTGGAATACCAAATCAGATGTATCTAGCAACGGCGTCCAGATTGATTGCATTTTGAAGCTATTTATTTATTCTGTTATCCAGTTTTTCTAAATTTCATTATATCAGTGTTCTCGTTGACTACTAACGATTGGTGACGACAATCCTATAAAAGAATGTCAAGTTTGTTAATCAATCCAAAGAACAATGAGTTTGTCTGCGAATCTTGTAGTAGTTTCTCCATTCATTTCTGTTTGTATGATAAGTCATGCAAAAGTAGTTGGAAAAAAATGATTCACAGTCCCCATGCAAACTCCATGTGTAACGTCCAATTGGTTGGCAATGTTTTTCGTTGAGTTTAATTGTGATGCTCTCTCTGGCGAATCGACTTGTGAGTCAGTCACGTGGCCGCGTGCATAGGCTGCGCAGAGCCCCTCGGGGACATCCTGGGGAGGGCCACTGAGTCTAACGCACGTCGACGCCCGAAAGCACGAAGACCGCGTGCAATTTCCCTTAGGTTTGTTACTGCCAGGGTAATTTTGGCTTGTTCGAAAATAAAAATGGTATTCCTTAAGGATCCAGCTTGTATTCAAGAATAACCTTACAGGCCTCATTCCAAGTCTTCAACCGACCTGCCAGGACTGCTGTGAATATGTTAGTTATTGTAATATTCATGTTAGAACAATATTAAAACCCACTTTTTTTCAAAATCAGCGCCAATTTTTGCTTTACACTTTTGTACAGATAATGCTAAATCAGTCATTTCTCACCAAATTTCAAAATTTAAGGAAAATTTGATATTGATGTCAGAAATGTTTAAAACCTTTTTTCTGTGAAAATAAGCAAAAATATGAAACATGTGTTTTTCATTTTTCCAAGTATTACACCGACTTACAAAATGAGTTGTTTCTGGAAGGCTTTCTGTTTTCATGATTTTATTCTAGTTTTGCCTTCTGTTTATGAATCTCAAAACAGATTGTCTCTAACACGTAAGGATTTTAAGAAATTCAATTGAAAGTTTTTCTGATCATATTATATCATTTATTGTGAAGATTAGACAATTAACTACAGAAAAGTAACACGAAACTAAATATAAATAATTCAGAAAATATAGTAGTTTATTTGTCAACATATAGTACGACATACATATTGTACTAATCACAATTCAGACATGCACGTTTCAAAACTCAATTTTGTTTATTTTTACTGTGGAAGTGATATCCTCGTGATTGTCGAATACGTTGCGATTTCACGCTATCCCTCTTCTGAGACCAGCAATAGTCCGCTATCTTAACAGCATTCCACCTGCCTTGACAACGCCTTTCTACAAATATTTCCGTCACACCTTAGTGGAATCGTTTCTAATGTTTTTTAATAAAATCTGCCAAGTTGTCTGGAAAAAAGTGTTTATGGCTCTGAAGAAGATGCAGTTCGGCACTCGTATTTCATGCTAAATGTTTCATAGCCAGCAGCATCTTCCACAACATTCTTGAAATTTGGGTCTTTCCTGTTCCCTAAAAATCCATTAATTACACTCTTAAATCCTGACCAACCGAGTTTTCCTCACAAGGCATAACATGAAGACTCCGTCAGTCATTAGAATCCTAATCTGGGGACCTAAGATTTCTTCTTTTAGTTTAGCGTCAGGCAGAAACAAAAATGTGTGACTGACATACTTAAAACAGTCTCCATCTTTATCCAGTCTCTTAATGAACTGTTTCATTGCCCCGAGTTCAATATGCAGAGATGGGAGAATGATCTTATCCCGCTTTACCAAACTTATTACATTCCTAACCCCTCGATCTATTGTTGCTCTGACAGGCCAGTTCTTTGTCACCCAGTGAAGAAGACGTGCCCGACTATCCCATAGACGCAGTTAGCAGGGAAATTTTGAGAATCCAAATTGTTATTCAAGAAGTAGTCCTATAACTTTTAGATCTCCACATACAACCCATTCGTGCTCTAAGTAGTTTATTGCCGTTAATAGCATTGCAAGGGTTTCGTAGCTTTCCTTCAAGAGGTGGAATGTGCTTCTGGCAATGAACCACACTTTGGCAATGTGTAGGAGAACAGCATTCAGATCGCTTTTGGCTGCGTCAATAAATAACATCCATTCGTTATTATTGTATGTAACTCCATATTTTGATATTACTCCTTCAATGTTATTACAGTAAACATGTCATCTTCAGTAAAATACTCCAAAAACTCTTCTTCCCTTTGTTTGATACCATGAGAATGTTGCAGGTTAGCATTCTTTTCTCCTTCAAACGACAATCCAAAATTTGTGATACTTCCTTTGAGAGACGCAGATCTCTTACTAAGTCATTTACTTCACCTTAGGTAAATAACACGGGGTTTAGTTCGTCATTTTATCTCAGTCTTCAGCATAAAATGGTGATGACGATGACGACTGTAGAGTTACAGGTGACTTAGATACATGAACTCTGGGTCCGTGTGGTCCAGGCCTAATGGCTGATTTCAAGTCTGGGTAAGTAATGCTTGGAATGCTTTTCTTGTTATGCCCCTCAACTTTCGCCATACAAAAATAGCAGGCATCTACATGATTTGTTAGCTCTCGCCACACCATCAGAATTCCAAATGACTCACAACGTGAGGCGAAAATCTTTGTCTTGGTCTCTTAACATGAAACCAAAATAAGCTAGGTAAGCCTCCTTTAGGAATGACGTAAAGTTCTGTCTTCTAATTTTCCAAGTCAGTGATCCACAGATGTATCGAAATCTGTTAGGATAATTTACACACAATCGACCGCTGTTACGCACGAAATTTAAAAAAAGGAAAATATTTGGAAAATGTGTGCATGTTGCAGCAAATCTGATTCCACATTCGCAAACAGGCTTAAGAAATCATTCGAAAACACCCACTTTCATGGTAAGCCCCAAAATGTTTTTACTCTGTGTTATTTTTCGAGATTTCTAAAATTTCAAAAAATTCTCGTATCGCCAATGTTAATCATTTTAATTCGCGTTGTAATTGTGACTGAAATGTAATATGAATATTAATTTATAATATTTTTAATACATTTATAATTTTATATTACTTGATGAAAGTATTGAGTCCATTATTTTTTAATGCATTTATTGACTAATTTTATTTTTATTTTGGAACGAATTCAGTGAGACAGTCCCCATGCAATGCTCTTACTACGTCTGCACCTACTTCCCGCGCTCCCGGTCTGTTCCTGTTCTGCAGCCCCACCCGAGCGCCTCAAGCGGACGTCCAGAAAGAGGTGCCTGCGCGCTGCGATCCGCTGTTTCACTCGAGTCTCCGGGCATCGCGCGGCGCTCCGGCCTCCGCGGTGGCGACGGGGGCGGGGGCGACTGGGGGCGGAGGGGGGCGCCTTTGGGAGAGCCCCCGAAGGCAAAGTTAGCGGCTTTTACAACAGACCGAACCCGCGGCTCATGAATATGAAACTGTGGCGGAGGAACTTTTTAACACCGGGGACGTCTGCGCAGAGATAGGCCTCAATGGGCCCCTGGGCGGACGCTGCCCGTCCCTTTGGGCGGCCTCGCCGCTCAAAGCGTTGCCTCCACCCCATTCCCCACCTCCGTCAACTTGCTCCTCTCCCTCCAACCCCAACCCTCTTCCCGCCACACGATTCGTCGCCACTCCCCAGTCCACAATCCACACTCTCTGTCGTCATTCCACTCCACTTCCGCTGCTACACCCTACTGTCCGTTCCTCCACTCAGAGTAATGTGCTCTCTCGCCCTCCTACTTGTCGCAGCTGAATTTATTGCCTCCCGTTCAATCCCCCTCCTCCTCCCTCAGTCCCACACACTTTCGCTCTTCGTTCACAGAGAGGTGATCTGTCTCCGTCTGTCTGTCTGTCTCTCTCTCTCTGCCTCTCTGTATGTCTCTGCGATCCTCATCTTGTTTCCGTCAACCCAATGCCATTCGCCCATTATCGCGTCCACCCTCCTCGCGACTTGTGGGCCGCAGTGGCTGTGAATGTTACCTCCGTCAAGCTGCAACCCCCACTTGTTCGAAATTCAAAATTAACTAGCCTATAATTTTGTACTAATTATGTACTAATTTTCTACCACAATTAAAAATTTTGTACTCGACTATAAACAATAAAAAAACCACATCCAAAAGTGGGGGTGCTAGCTTGACGTTAAGTTAGCACCCCCACTTCTCATAAATTCAAAATCAACTAGCCTAACATTATCTACTAATTATGTACTAATTTTCTACCACAATTAAAAATTTTGTACTCAACTATAAACAATTAAAAATCGGGTGCCAATGAAGCACTTTTCACTCTTATTTTCTGATTTTTTAAAACATATTTAGAGTAAAAGTTTAAAGTTGAAATTAATAATGCAGATTAACATCATAGTGAACTTTTACATGTAATAATTTCAAAATTTTATCTAGTCCCGCAACTGAGATATTACAGTCTAAAAACACGAAAAATTACGAGCGACTCTAAACAAAAGTGTCCGCCACTGCATCCCCCTTCGCAGAAATTCCAATTTAACTAGTCTATATTCTTCTAACATGTATGTACTAATACTACAACAAAATAAATAATTTCGTACTCGACTATAAACAACTGAAAAACCGGTGCCAATAAAGCACTTTTCTCGTGAATTTCACGAGTTTTTAAAACACATTTCGAGTCAAATTTCAAAGTAGAAATTCACAACGCAGTTTAACAATATAGTGAACTTTTACATATAATAATTTCAAAATTTTATCTAGTCCCGCAACTGAGATATTACAGTCTAAAAACACGAAAAATTGCGAGCGGCTCTAAAGAAAACTGTCCGCCACTGCATCCCCCTTCGCAGAAATTCCAATTTAACTAGTCTATATTCTTCTAACATATATGTACTAATACTGCAACAAAATAAATAATTTCGTGCTCAACTATAAACAATTCAAAAACGGGTGCAATTGAATCACTTTATGCGTTAATTTCTGATTTTTTAAAACTCGTTTTCAGTCAAAATTCAATTTTGAAATTGGGTTTTAGGTATGTGGGTATGTGTGTAGGTAGTATATGGTTGTGTTTTAGGTATAATAATTTAATAATAATTTTTTTATTATAAATAAAAAATTGCAATTTTTCATTTTATAATGAGTGAAATCTCAAATAGATATGCTATGAACACCTGTTATTTAACCTAAAGATCTGCAATGTCATATGTTTATGGTTAACAAAAAGTATGGATGCAACTTTATTTGTTCTTCGGCAATTACTCTAATATAATAGAAAATTCTCCCTTCACTTTCAATACATTTTGCCTCAAATATTTTATGTATAAAAACTATCAAGGTCGACAATTATTCCTTTGATTTATAGGACTGAGGTAACCATATCCAGTGCTGTTTTGTTTAAAAATCTACGTCAACTATAATGTCAATTTTAAAGCAAAGTATTAGTAAAGCAGAGTATTAATAGCGTGCTCCTGGCAACCCAGTCGCTGCTATGATCAGCCCGGCTACTTCCTATGCTAAAGAGAAATTATAATATTCTGATTGCTATTCAGGAAAAGTGTGTCATTGTTCCTTCAAAAACGATTTTCTTTTTCCCAGGAACACAAATGGAATAACAAGTAAAAGCATGTAGTATTAGTAGGCTTCTTCCTGCAATTCAGTCACTGCAATTATCGGTCGGGCTACTTCCTATAAAGAAAAAAATGATATTGTTAATACTATTTTTTGTAAGTGTGTTCTCGTTGCCAAAGATATATTTTCTTTTGACAAGGCACAGAAATGGAATTACAAGCCAAAGCGTGATTTAATAGGCGGCTCTTTGCAATGCAGTTGATGCAAGGATTTGTCGAGCTACTTCCTATGAAGGAAAAATAATGATATTGTGAATACTAGTCGTTAAAAATTTGTTTTTGATTGCTTAAAAAAGGAATTTCATTTGTCCAGGCACAGAAATAGATTTACAAGCCGAAACGTGTATACGTATGTGTTTGTACTCATGGCGGACGCTACAATGATAGTTCAGGCCGATTTATGAGCTGAAGGAAAAATATTATATTGTCTGCAATACTGCGCGAAAACTACTAAAAAGTGTTTTAAAAAAATTACAAGACCTTAATGAAAGAACTAGTTATGGAAAACAAATTTTATTTGAAAGATCAACCTCTATCTTCAATTTTGTAGTCGTAGGAAGACGCCGAAAAGAATTCAAAGTTTTGCAATTTTCGAAAATTCAGAGTTAACCGTGAAAATTTTACCTATGCCACCTTCATAAGAGTATTTTACTCTATGCTTACTACAAATTTAAAGGCGAAAATGGATCTGTTTTTGAGAAAATTATGAAAAGGCTTTATGTAATGTACCCCCAAATTTTAAAGAATATTTTTCAAAATCTCAAAGTTTCGAATCGAGCCAGGTGGAGAGGGGTTTCTTCAATTTGGAAAAAACCCTACGTATAGTTTAGCCGATAGTGATGTTCACAGGAGGACAGACTGTGGGAGGGACAGACGGTCGTTGTGCCGTCAATTGGTTTTTCGATATCAAGAACCCGTTTTGATTCTGGCTACACCACATATTAGAGAATTTTTTTCTTAATTTAGCAACTGGATTTATCCATTTTTTCGTTATTATAGCCCGGCAATGAATTTTTTATCTGTCGAAAGAAAAACCTTTTTATCGCGCCGTATTACATAGCTACTCCTATACTACGTATATTACTCCGTATATACGTATGTATACGGGAAAGTAAAAAGGGAAGCAAACTCTATCGACCGTTTGTTCGCATGTCCGTAAAGTTAGCATACCCACTTACAACAAAATTGAAAAACAGTATTCCAGAGTTTTGTTCTAATTAAGGACTAATTTATACCCAAATTAAAAAATTTTCTACCGATGCACAACATTATAATATTCAACACTAAAAGTGGGTACGCTAACTTAATGTTAAGTTAGCATACCCACACAAGAAAAGGGGGTTTAAGCGCTGAGCGCTAATGAGAAGGATTCTGTTTTGTGCTGTTCATCTGTACTCTGACGAGAAACCGCCATTTTTACATTCTCGCCTTACGAAGTAGTTTGTAAGAAGAGAATGTTATGTAATCGTGCGCCAGAAAATGGCGCTATTTTTCTAAATGCATTAATGTTTAAATGTGGTAATTAATTATTAAGTAATCTATTTATTCATCAGTACCTTCATTCTTATCACAAAACTGGCAATATTTGCAATTTATCAATATGATTAATCTATTTTTTTTGCTTCGTTTGGGCTCGATTTGATGAGTTTAACGACGGTATTTACTTTCTGGCCTTACTAAATTTTGATAGTAAAAATATTGCAATTCTGTGGTGAAAAACAGCGATTTTTGACGGAAAAACTCGTATTGTCATGCCCTGATAGTGGTTACGTTACTTTATCTTAACACGTGTAAGCAAAATCAATGTTTTGTGGTCCTTGATACCGAAAAATGAATTGGAAAAATGTTTTAGCCTAAGCTAGCACCTAATAGCACTTAAATTGTTCAGACGATTTATTACATTAACATTCTCCTATCAATCTGAACGAACAAAGACCTGCGAGTTGAAAATCGATAATTCGATTCTTGGGAATTCTTTACATGAAGCCCTCAACATTTTCAAATGTTTTTAAAAATAACTCCACAGTTTTTAGTAACGTTTTCTATTAGATAGCACAAATAATGCTTAAATTGCATAGAACTCATTTTTGTTTAGATATCTGAATTTTCGAAATTGACAAACGTTTAAAACTTTTTCGACTTCTTACCTCAACCACACACACCACAATAACCCAATATTGAAGTTAAAGGTTATTTTCGCTATGAAATTTGTTCTTCAAAGTAATTTCTTCAACTTTTTCAAAGTCCATCTAAAAGTTTTCGAAAATATCAAGTCTTCCTATAATTTTGACTGAAATACAGTCAATTGTTTAGCAAGTATTCTCTCAAAAACGGCTTCAAGCTTTTCTGTAAAGTATTTCAACATATGTACCAAAGAACGGCAAAAAAATTCGCTACTCCCATTTTTGACAAAGTATGTGTATTTTTGAAAATTGAAAAAAATTAACATTGCAAAAATATATGATGGTAAGGACTTTATTCTCAAATAAAATCTGTTCTTTAAAAAAATTAATCTTTAAATACAGGCATGTACAATTTTTGAAAAAAAGTAGTGTTGAAATTTATGCCTGAACTTAATGTCTTTATTAAAAATTTCCTAAAATGTCCAATTTTTTCTTTAAATTTTGCTCTATGTAAGAGTAAAGCACGTTCAGAAATGGCGCACTCTCATATTTCCTTGAACTCTCCAGCATTTTGAAAATTGCAAAAGTTAGAAATAAATCGAGAAAGTATGTACTTTAAGGTTAGCACTGAGCTTCGATATCACTATCGTACAACTTATACTTTTCTTTACAAAAATTATCGTTCTTTGCCACAAGGTTACAAAACTAATTAGTTTTCGAAACAGTAATGTAGTACTTTATTCTACGCAAGTAATATTCAATAAAGTAAAGCAGCTTAGTGGCTTTGAAGTCAGGCTAGATAGCAGAAAAGAAATATTGTGTTAAGTAGGAACCTTTATCTAGGTTGACCCTGATACATACAATATTCTTTATTTCTCTCCTGTGCAACACAATTAGACTATTATAATCAGTGTACGTTTCAATTTTTCGATATTCAATGATTTCAAAACGAAAGGATTTTTATAGTTCGTGATATATAAATTGCATCTTTTTAGCCCGTACGTAAATCACAATTCGAGATCCTCAATTTTTAATCGTGAGCTGAAAAAGTTGGGAAGAAAAAAAAATTATTCGGGAAGTCAGAGGGTCTACAACTGCGAGAACATGACGCGGAGGAAGTTTCCCAATCAGATCGCGGCTAACAAGAATCGGGGAGGTTGAACCCGACCTCCCACTTGTCCGTGCGGTCTATTGGTTTTCATTCGTTCGACGGGGCCATCTCTCCCCCTCCCCTCTCCCCCTCTTCCCACTCTCTTCGGCCGGTCTCCGCCCGCGGCCGGCGCTTCCTTCCGCTGGGCCACCCGGCCCTTGCACCCGGCCCTTGCACCCGGCCCTTGCACCCGGCCCTTGCACCCGGCCCTTGCACCCGGCCCTTGCACCCGGCCCTTGCACCCGGCCCTTGCAGCCCTGCGCGCTACGGAAAGACTCCTCGCGCAATTGACCTCGACGCATCAACTGATGTCTCAGCAGTGCAGTGGGATTTGCGCTCTAGCTAGGTACACTGTGTGATCAAGAGTATCCGCACACGTCCACAATGGCGTTATGGTGTGGTAATGTTTTCCATGGAGGAGGATTGCTCCCCTTGTGGTTTTGTGTGGCACAATCACGGCATACACATACGTTGGTGTTTTAAACACCTTCTTGATTCCCATTGTTGAAGAGGAATTCGGGGTTGGTGATTGCTTCTTTCAACACGACCGAGCACCTGCTCATACTGCACGGCATGGGCGGACTGGTTACACGACAATAGTATCCCTGACTTCGTGCCATTCCTCATCGACGTACACGACACCTCTCCCCAGTGCAGCGCTCCGCGAAGAATGGGCTGCCATTCCCCAAGAACCCTTCCGGCACTTGATTGAAAGTATGCCTGCGAGAGTGGAAGCTGTCATCGAGGCTAAGGGTGGGCCAACACCCTTTTGAATTCCAGCATGACCGATGATGCTACGAACTGATAAGTCATTTTCAGTCAAATGTCCGGACACTTTTGACCTCAGAGCATAGCTAGGTCGAGTTTAGCCGCGGACTGGAAAAGTATTTTAATGACTCACTGCTGTGAGCGTTTGTTTTCCGTGCATCCTCCGATCATCACCAGGCGAATGCCGGAGCAGCACCCTCACAAATGGGCCACGGACTGCGCGCGATCCTCCTTGATCTATTCTCAGCCGTTACTTACACACATTTACACTACACCTTCACGCATGCCGCGAGACTAGTGGGGAGCTTCCATGTGGCACTTGTCCCGGCTGGGGCGTTGCCCGCTGGTGGGAGGCGCCTGCTGGGGGACGAACCCTGCCAGCCGGCATGTAGGTCCGCACAGGATCATGCCGCCCAGCGCGGGAAGATTAATCACTCAAATCTCATATCAAATCACACCTTGCCCGCACTTTGTAAGTTCAGAAACTGAATGCCAAAATTATGTGTGAAGAGTGATGCTTTGCTTTATGTTATAGCAAATGGTTATTAAATGGCAAATAAAGTTGAAATAACACATAAATTAAGTTGGTTCAGCCAAATTGAGGGCGAGTTTTTCTTGTAAAGGAAGTCTAAACGGAAAGAATTAAAGAGGATGGAGTGATATTTCGTGAGCCAAATAATTCGTCTTTTGAAGGAAATTCCGTTCATATAACAGCTTAATTTTCATTTTATAGGAGTGTATAATTCGAAACAAAATGTTTAAAAAATTGTTACATTACAAAAACATATGTTTAGGGTAAAAAGCAAAAATAAATTTATTCTCTACGAAGATTCCAAATGTAATTTATATTGTAGTAGACAGGGCTTGATTTCTGGTGGAAGACGACGAAACGGTGTACCGGTTTCTCAGGAATAATTATTAAATTATATTATAAATACAAAACTATTTCTATTAAATTACTAATTAATGTGGAAAGCGTACCGGGACCTAAGATTCTATAATTCAAGCACAGGCAATATATGATTCAAAAAATTAGTAAGCTTAACTACAACACCGTGTAAATTAATCTCTCGTAATAACTGCAGAACTCAGTTTAAAATAACTGAAAGTATAATTAAAAATTAGATACACTGGAACCACTTGCTACAGTCACAGTTCAAACAAGGCAGAAACTGCGTTACGAATCTTTGTTTTAAGCACACGCAATAATAATTGTGAACATTATTAGAGAAACTAGATCTTTAAAATGTTTCGGAAAATATAAGAATATTAAATAGCTACATTATTCTAGCCACCATTTAAATAAGTCTTTATTTCTTTGTTTTTCACCTTTCTTTCTTTATTAAAGCAATAGAGTATATGATCGCACGTTTAATCACTTAAAAGATATATTTTAAAATCAAAGACTGAGAGATCATAGTGAACATTTCATTATTCAATAATTAATATTTATTTGATTGGCATAATTCAAGTCTTGAAAATTCCTTTTTGTAAAATAGAAAGGACAAATCATGAACAATACGCATTTTGTATTAAACCACTTAATTAAATTTGCAAAGCTTTTTCACGATAAACACAATCTTCTTGTGTCGTCTCCCAATGTGATAGAGCAATATTTTTGCGACGCATGAGAGAGAATAAGCTGGGGGGAGACGCACGAGAGAGAAAAAATTCAGGGAGGTTTTGACTCCCCCCCCCCCGAAAATTGTCGAAAATGTAAAACGCGAATTTTGGCCAACGATGGAATGCGATTCTGATTATATGTCGTCTCCTGATAATATGATCTCAACTTTGTACGAAGAAATTAATATATGTAGCATAACATTAACGAATTATATATTTTTTATTTTGACATTAATTGTATACGTATGTAAATATGTATGATAATTATGTTCGTATTATATATGGCATTTCTTGTTGATTTATTGTGTCGTAATTTGAGTAATTTCGATGTTTGCATAATTAGTCAGGCTGTTTAACATGCTTAGGTCATGGCGAGACTTTAATGCAGCAATATTTTTTTATTAAAGATTCACTAATTTATTGTTGAATGGACGGCTTTTATCATCCAAATATCAAGAAAGCGTTTCTCAGGAATTGTTAAGAAGCAAATCTATTGCTACTTATTTATCATAAATTTATTTTTGATTTATTTTCTTCACGCTTTGATAATATCAACATGAACGATATAGTTAATGAGTTGATGGATAAATTCCAAGTTTGGCGCCCGCATGTATCACTATAAATTTACCAAAAAGTCCAGTCGTGCTTAAAAATAACAATACATTGAGATTGATCCATTTTTTCTTTACATTTCATAAAACATTTAAGCAGTAATTGATGGAAAATAAATGCAATTCTTCATACAACTAAACCAATTATTATTGGTAATATTAAACAATTCATAATAATAATAATAATAATAATAATAATAATAATAATAAACAAATAAATCTGAAGCCCTTACAATTTAGTCATGCCGGTGTTTTTAGTTACTTTTCTTTTTTAACCATTAATCAACTTTCATAATGTCATGTTTTTTGAATTCGTGTAGTGAAACTTCTTGAGCAGTCAGTTAAGTTTTACGTCTGTTTGCAAATCCTGTTCTCATGAAAGATACAACTGGGGCGATGAGGCTAAAATAGCAGCAGTGCACCAAGACTCGGCTGCACGTGTGCAAAAACGCACGGCCGCGCGCTAGAGCGTGCGAACTCGCTTTCTCCCGCGCTCATTGTCTTGCTCCATCGCGGCTAAACTGCCAGTGCAGCGCGCGGGCGGCGTGGGCCTGCCTGTTGCAGTGCTGCCAACTGTCGGCCCCTGCGCCGCTGCAGCGCCCGATGCATATGGATGAGCGGAAACGAGCCCCGTTTCCATCTGTCTGCGGCGCGCGCCCCCTCTCTTCAAGCTCTTCCTACTCCCTCTCCCTCTCCCAGCTCTTCCCTTTCCTCCCCCTCCTCCCAAATGCCGCCTCCCTCGTCCTTTGTCTCTTTTCCCTCCTCTCCAACCATCTCTTGAACAGTCCACCGTCCACCTCAACGTCCTCCCCTCTTCGATACCGCACGTCCTCCTCCCCTGTGCATCGTCCCCCGATCTATAACATTCAATTACCTTTTCGCCCTTTCTCTCCCCTCTCCCCCACACCCTCCGCCTCAAGGCTCCTCTCTTTCTCTTCTGTGCTCTCACACCCTCAACCCTTCCGCACCCGCCTCCACGATCGCCACCCTTTCCGACTGTTCCTCTCCTCTCTCTGGGGAGGGTTTATTAAAAGGCTCCGCGCGTCCAGCTGCCAACAGCGATCGCCAGGCGCCGTGCGTCGGCCTCGTCTTCTCAACGAAGCTGCACTTGCAGCTGGCTGCTGGCTGTACCAACTACCAGCTCGGAGTAAACGCCATTTGATCACTTAAATGCGAAGTCCCTAATGGAACGGAGCTTAGCAGGGGGCTTCCGAAACTTGAATTCGCGGGTTCAAACCCCGTTGAGGGCGGTGGATTTTTCATTGGGTGGAAGATCTTCAGCTGTAATGTCGCGCTTGAGGCAAGTAAAGAACCATGGCGAACGTTTTGGCAATGCTAGATCCTTTGGGAATTTCCTACCAATAAAATGCAATATTTATTGAGTCAGGGAACGCCACAATAAACGACTGACAAACCGAACAAAGCATTAAAGAAAGTAGCGTGTCCGGGAACAAAATGTCAAAACTTCGAAAATAACATTTTCAGACTATTTTAAGCATATTTTGTCTAATAAACTCAAGTATTGTGAATCGCTAAGCACTCAAAAGTTAATGTGAAAAAATATTTTCTATGCAAAATTTGTATTGCAGAAACATATAAACACTCCACAAACATGCAAATTGTTTATTATTTACAAAAGGTTGGTCCCCCGTCCCAATCCTAATTGGTGTCCCGTCATGTGTGGTCGTGTAGTACATGCGTGTGTGTGTGTAAGTAAGGGGTGACGAAATGTCAAGGAAGAGAAAGGAAAGATTGCGTGCGGTCTGTGGCCTGTTTGTTAGGGTACTGCTCCGGCATTCGCCAGGTGTTGATCGGAGAAATCACGGACAACTACCGATCAGAGCAGCCGGCCGCTAGAATTCTCCTCCAGACAGCGACTGAATTGGACCTCGCTGACGAGCTAGTGACACAATATCCTGCCGCCGTCGGGAGTGATCCCTAAGGCCTGGCGATCAGTGGCACCGCAGTGACATCAGATGATGCCCTCAGCCACCTCCCCCAGTTTATATCTTCATATAATTGAAAATGATTGTTCCTCATGATAACTTGTTTTATTTCATGATATTTCTGAGAGTTTAGCGTATGTTTAATAAGTTCAAGATAAATTATCACATTTGGCAAATGGTAAATCTCAATGACTATCTCAGAAGTAGAAATTCCAACTGATCTTATTGCTCATTGATTATCTTCCGACATTTCTGAGATTATTCGAAAGTGGAAAGAGCGAAGAGCAACTCATTTTACAGCGCTGTCCGCCTCAGGGGCTACCGCCGACAAGGAAATTGCCTGGAAGACGAGCGACAGGCCTTAGGATAATTAGGAGAAACGAAACGACGCCCTGATTACAGTGCTCCTTTGGACTAAGCCGAGTCACGTTTTGTGAGTAATTCCATCACATATTTTACGAAGTGCTTTCCGAGAGCCTCAGCCCTCTCGAAGCCGTTTTCGTGAAAGGGTGATCACGCTAAGGGGGAGGATTATAGAAACGAATGGCATCGAAATCCATTTAGATGCCTTTAGGAGCAGAGAAATAGTGTGTTGCCACAGTCCATCTCTTCTTACACATTTGCGGAGTGTCAAGGAAAACTAGAGGCACTACAGCAGTGAGTGGTTCCTGGCGATATTTTCAAAAGTTGCGAAAAAATTGCAAGGGTTGGATATTGAGAAGTGTTTCTCTCTGAAGTGACTTAATGGAGAGGTATTTACATTTACCCATCTTCGATATAATCGCCTCCGTTATTAATGTCCTTTTGCGAAATATTAGGAAGGCGTCGTACACCATCCGCGCGTCTGTGTCTGTTTAAATCTTATACTAGCCGCCCTATAGCATGAATAATTATTCACCACTGGAAGAACCCAATATAATACCAGAGAAGAAATATTTTATTCTCGTATTGTAGCGTATTCTTCGCAAAGGTTCTTTCATTTTGCCGAAGGTATCATAAGCACAAGGACTCGTATCCGATGAGTAAAGTGGATGTTCCAGAATCTCCCATTGCCAGCGGCACTAGAGTAGTCGACACGAATAGTCCTGAGCCCTTATCTTTTGCAGCATATCTGTCTAACCTGACTGCTTTAACTCAGAAGTCCTCAAATTTTTTAAACGGGGGGTCCAGTTCACTTTCCCTTAGGCGGGCCGGACAGCAAAAACAGAAAAAAAGAACAGATTCTTAAGCACACTGCATATATTTTATTTTGAAGAGAAGAATATAAACGGGAACAAATACAATATTTAAAATGAAGTCAAGTTAAATCAACAAACTTACAAGTATTTCAATGGTAACTATGGGCTTGCTTTTGACTAATGAGATGGTCAATCCAGGTTCCATATTTTGTCACTGCTAGCCGTAACAAGTGATGGAAGTGTGCATCCGTTAGTATTGATCTGGTTGGAGATTTCAAATATTTCATTCTGCAAAAAGTCTGCTCACAGACGTAAGTGCTGCCAAAGATGGTTGCCATTTTGAGTGCATGGTTCCTGAGATGATATGTCTCAGAAGGGAGAGATGTTTAGAAAGTATGAAAACTGCTTCACTTGTGCGCGTCTTTCAGAGAGTCACAATTCTGCAGTTCAGTCACTTCCATTTGGCAAATTATATCCACATTTTCAATCTCATTAGAAAATGGGGTTACGGAAAAGATGTGTGTCCTGTTCATCAAGAAAAGGATCTGTAAATCTAAATTGGAACTTTTTTTGCAATTTTTCCAGTGAATTCACATATGTATTGTTTGAAAATGCAACCAATGGTTTTTCTGCTAACAGATTTCGAGTTATGGGGAGATGGCAGAAGTTATCCTCCTTCACTTGTTTAATGAGGAGGCCTAATTTTACTTCAAATGCTTTGATATGTGATTGCATATCACAGATGAGCTTCCACTTTCCTTGAAGTTGCACATCTCTTTGGCAACAGAAGGAAGATTCTTTTACAAATTCTCCCTCCACGAATGGTCTGCCAGTGCGTGCTATTAGCTTGGAAACTTGTGAACTTGCTCGTAATGATGAAATATTCAGCTTTTTCTGCTTTACAAAAGTATTTTCTGACGTGTGTCTGATTTTTTCAGTTTAAATATTTTTTCTTTTCTCACTTCTCCTCCGACCAAACAATCGTATTTATTTTTATGTTGAGTTTCATAGTGACGTCGGAAATTGTATCCTATGAACACAGACACTACATTCTGACATATCAGACACGGCTCATTCTTTGTATTCAATGAAAAAGTAATCATAAGTTCTCTGTTTTTTTAATATTCTACAGTGATAGTCAATTTTTCTCTTTCTTGACATCATTGCTTCCTGCTGATTCCAAATTTTTAGTTGTAAAATACCAATATATATATATATATATATATATATATATATATATATATATATATATATATATATATACAATATACATGCATACACTATGTGATCAAAAGTATCTGGGGTCTAAAATGGTGTTATGGTGCGGTCGTGTCATGGAAGGGTCTTGCACCCCTTGTTGTTTTGTGTGTGCACTATCATGGATCAGGCCTACGGTGATGTTTTAAACACCTTCTTGGTTCCCACTATTGAAGCGCAATTCGGGAATTACAGTTGCACACGATCGAGCACCTGTCCATACTGCACGGCCTGTGGCTAGGTGGTTAGACGATAATAACATCCCTGTAGTGGACTGGCCTGAGCAGAGTCCTGACTTCAACACCTTTGGGATGCTTTGAAACGCCGACTTGGTGCCAGGCCTCATCGCCCTACATCGACACGTCTCCTTAGCGAAGCCCTCCGCAAAGAAGGCCCGAACACACGTCCCAGAATGCACGAGTAGTGGCGATGTGTAGCAGCATCTCACCGATTCCGACGCCAGACGAGACAGTCCGGGATAAAGTGCTTGTTTTGTTTTTGTAGTTACTGCGAAGTCTGCAAAAAATCAAATGCACTTCAGTATAAGAGAGCGTTCTGGCAGTGAATAAATTATAAATAGTGTAGTTAACTCTTGCCGCGATGAAAAGAAAAAGGGGTAAATACTACTATTAGAAAGTCCTATGGACAGCGCTGAAGTACTATTCACTATGTCATTGATAATACGCGCTGTTCACACGAGGCAAAATATTTTTATTTTTCCTTCGCACATACCTCTTACACAATAGTTACGTTCTTTCCCGCTTGTACTCTGCCGTTTCCTGCAATGAGTGGGCCTATATCCCGCTCTGTGCCCTCTGTATCATATCTAATCGATCAGTATCTACTGACGTATATTCTATAGACGCGCAATTCTCATTCAGTTGGCGGTGACCTCATGTAAACTGATCGCAGCGCTCCGTCTGCAAATGTAAAGTAAATGTGTAATTCAGCGCTACAAAAACTATATACCAGCACTCTTCGCCTGTCCTTCTCTGGTAACAAAATGACAGACGGGCAGCGGCGGCAAAACGCCCGGTTGAATGTCCTCGGCGGGCCGCATGCGGCTCGCGGCCGTAGTTTGAGGCCTCTGCTTGAACCCATCACAACATGCTTCTCGCTGTCCATGAAAACATTTTTTCTTATACATCTACAATTTTGAGCCACAATCGTTGCTCTTTTCTTTTGTAAAGATGACGTTAGAGCACTTGCACTTTCGCTATGAAGTTCATCTATTTGTACACGGCTGTATACTGACAGGCTACACACACTCTTAGTTATAATAGTCTACCCTTTTGTCACCACAGATGCCAGCACGCCGACTCACCGGCTTTGAGTTACAGCAATGTTCTCATTACTTTTAATCCAACCTATGTGTAACATTACTTGCTCCGAAATATATTCGAACAAGCTGGCGTTCGTATTTGGGGTTATTAGCGTTAAACGTGCAGTTAACAAAACCGCCGCCACAATCGTCTATTTCAGAATGACATCTTTTCCGTTACTTTTAAACGAAAGTTGAACACCTGGAATCTTCATAAATTGAGGTTGTAATGTACCCTTAAAAATATAAATAGCGTTTTCAAAGTCGCATGAACTCTAGGTTGTTGTTGTTTTCTATTTTTGTAGATATATCATGGTATACGAATTTTGAAGAAAAATGTAAGAAACGGCTTCAGCGCTGGCGATGGCCACTGACAACTAATTCTGATACCAATCAATTTTTCGGTATCAAAACTACACAAACTGTGTGTTATGACTACACAACGTTTTGGAATAAGTTATTTACTACTTGTAGGGACAAGATTTATCTATTTTTTATTAATCAGGTCCGGCAATAAGTTTCTGTCGAAAAATCGCTGATTTCCGACGCACGATTTACAATACTTTCTCTTCCTATGAAGTACGCACAGCCCTAATATTTGATATTTTTTAATCATAGTCTGCTGACTGAAGCTCGAATTATTTCTATCTAAACATTAGTCCCTGAACGTGAGAGAAATAGTCCTTTTTTTAGAATAGGACATAATAAAGAAATTGCATTACCATATGAATGGGCATCAGAAGTTAGGGCATCAAAGCTGCAAGTTGGATTAAAATAAACAGGGGAAGACGTTTGAAAAGAAGTCGGGACTTGTGGAAGGCGTCACCGAGCACTGAAAAGACTTTGAAGAAGGCGCGGGCGAGCTATCGGTGCGATCGTTGCTTGTGTGGAACGCGTCCCATTGAGCGGACGCGGTTGAGCAGCGCGACGTGCGGTTCGTCTCAGCGGCGCCGCTTTGCCCTCCGCCCCTCCGCCCTCGCGGGGAAGCGCGCGTCCAGCGGAGCGGCCGCGCCACGGCGCGACCCCCGCTTCCGTTCCCGGCTGGGGCAAGTTATAACTTAACCTTACAAACGCCCCACGCAGTATCTGTTGCTGTGTGACGATGAGAAAACTCACTCTTTTAGGTTTAGAAGAGGGATGGCTATGTGCTAACCACACGAACCCACGGCCGAGGGGCTGCGTCAAGGCCCTTGTCGGGTCGTTGAGCCAAAGAGCAGAACAGGACCGCCTTTCATTCAGCACCCATTGATCAATTGGGAAGCATTGGACATAAAAAATGTAGCTTTCCTATGCGCTTGTGTTGTTGAGCTCTTCTTTCGCCACTTGTGGTAGGAGTACAGCAGGCGAGTGTGGTTTGTCATATCGTCAGCAAAACTATGAAAGTATCTGGTGTGCGTCTGCCGATGCGAATACGTTTATTACTCGGAAGTGAATTTTATACTTTCCAAATGCTGCTAGCAATGCTCTTTTGTACTTTTAGCCATCATTCAACTATTTAAAATAAAGAGTGGGGTAGGATTTTCTGGAGCTCAAAAAGAATGCAACTATAATTTTCCTCTTCCATGTGTCACAAACAATTTTATTGTTTTTGACGAAAATGAATAACTACCTACGTAAACCAGTGGTGACGCAAAAGCACATAATGTATCACATTATTTCTAACGGCAAAGCAGCATTTTAATGTTACTTGAACCTGCACTGTTTACAACCAGCAGTTCTTTCCACGGTGCGTTTCGAACTCAGGTTCTTAGGATTTGTTAACAATTCAAACAAACAACGTTCCTGACTCTTTCAAATCCAAGTTGAGAATATTGACAAATTTTCCAAAATTCAGAGTTTTTTATTTACTTTATTTTGTTTTAAAGAAACATTACACAGTTTTAAAGAGAAGATTTCTTTAACAAAAAATTTCTGTCTTTAAAATTGAAGTTTTAGGAAGGCATACAGATTTTTGGAGCCAACTACTTTTTCCGTAACTCGTGTTGACTACAAAATCTGTCTCTTACCACCCAAAATGATAGTGACTAATTTTCTAAATACATAGCAATATTTACCCACTGTATCCATTAAAGTAGATGGTGTTTTATTGCACATTTTATGCAATTTTACTGCACGAAAATCCTGATTTTAGTTATTACCTTTCTGAGCAGCAATGTAAACTTCACCACTATATAAATAGCATGTTCGGAAACGTCAATGAAAACGCATTCTCGGAAACATCAAAATTCTCATTTTCGAATACGCAGACATTTAAATTGAAGTTTTGTAGAACGATACTAAACCATGATGAAGATCGATGAATTTTGAGAATTTTTAATTCAAAAAGCTCTCTCTACGTATCTATTTCAGAAATACTTCTCATCTATTATCACATTTTGTTTATTTTTAGTGGTAATTATGGAGGTGTTTGTATTAGATATAAATTGAAAACAGGCATATTCAATTCTTAGTATGTATGATTTTCACAGCAGAATATTATTATCATTCCATTTATCGTAGAAACAATGTTTACATTAAGAAATTCAAAAGCTCACTAAGAAATAAAAAAGCAAATTAATGTATTAAACATTCATTTATAATATTGAAAGTTCTTTAAATTATTAAACTTTATTTTGAGCTTTTATTGAGTCCATCCATGCATTTATGTTTTATTCATCCGTGAAAAACGATAGTTGAGACAATGTCCTGCAAATCAAACACAATATTTACTTGAAAAGTATGGGCGAATGGAACGTCACAAAAGCCATGCTTCAACCCTTCATTCAATATTTAGTGTTGCGAACCACATTGGCAGCTAATCCCCTGCGCCACACCACGAGCGCATGAGAGAGGTATTGACGACGACGCTCATAGAGGTTTTTGAAAAAGGTTATTTGCGCACCGAATGTATGTTACGAGATTAATAACTGTAATTTACGGTAGTAAACACATCGCTCAGAATGAATACGAAGCGAAACACGTCTGTGATAGTTCTGGGCTAAAAAATACTACGCACTAAAAAGCATTAAAGCTTTCAAAGTTCCATGTTACTAATTTCCACCACGTGTTGAAAAAAACAAAGGATTATTATTTATATCATTTCTAGTTACAATACGTCTGAAGGCACTAAATATCACCTGTAATCTTGTATTAAGAGAAGTTAATTCAACGGCATGCAACCGTCGTCGATGCCTCGAAAAGGAGTGGTTGAGAAGATACAAATATTTACAGGCTCTTCGTCACGATTTTCGCAGGCTTCTTGAGTGCGATCTTTCCTTGTCCTATTCTTGTCCCTTACTTACACAAACTTAAAACTTGCATACACTCGGGGTTTACTCTTCCACACATGTCGAGAGGTCAGTCGGGAGTGTAAAGCGTGTGCCGGCTGGGGCGTACCCCGCTGCTGGGAGATTTCCGGTTCGAAAAATACCTTTCACGCACTCCTCCTCTACTAGCTCCCGTCGTCGCTGCCTGTCCTCGCTGCCTGTCCTCGCTGCCTGTCCTCGCTGCCTGTCCTCGCTGCCTGTCCTCGCTGCCTGTCCTCGCTGCCTGTCCTCGCTGCCTGTCCTAGCTGCCTGTCCTCGCTGCCTGTCCTCGCTGCCTGTCCTCGCTGCCTGTCCTCCTTGCCCGTCCTCACCGTCCGCCCTCACCTCCTTTCCTCGCCGTCCGTCCTCACCGCCCGTTCTCACTGCACGAACTCGCCGTCCAAAGTCACTTTCGGAGGACTCACAAGGACGGTCGCCTCCCCCCCCCCCCCGCCCGTTGTCCTCAGCTGCTTGCGACGCAAAGAAAAAAAATAGTAACTTCCAAGGGAAACGTTTTCGTGCAAATCGTGGTGGTTTATGGAGAAAAATCGAGCAGAGACAGTTAATTTAGGCAAATGTGTTTAATTTTAAAGGTATTATGTTCATTAATAGGTCAAGTTGGCCAAGCACCAGTCTACGTTCGATGAGTGTAAGTAGAATTTGTCATATGTATTTTTAACAAAAGTTTTACTTTCTCACTTACATACGTTTATATAGTTGATTGATTGTATTAGCGATTCCGGGCACAGCAACTACCAGGATCTTTAGTCCCGTAAGTGTAGTGTATGTGTTCCTCGTGAGATGGCAGTGATCTTCCCCCGTTGAACCTACCGTCGGCAGCGGGGGTTTCCTCACCGCGCGACAAGCTCTAAGCTCCCGTCGCTCTTTCGGCGTGTTAGTGCGTAAGGGGAGAGGATAGGAGAAGGAAGAGGAATGGAAGATCGCACGCGATCTGTAGCCTGTATGTTAGGATATTGCTCCGTCATTCGCCTGGTGTTGATGAAAGGAACTACGGAAACCACCGATCAGAGCGGCCGGTCGCTAGAGTGCGCCTCAGGACAGCTACTGAATTCGCCCTAGCTGACAGGGTGGTGTCGAAAGTCCTGCCACCGTCGGGACGCAAACCTAGGAGCTCCCGGTCGGAGGGACTGCAGTCACATCAGTTGATGCCCTGAGGCCTCTCTCCCGGTGCGTGTGTATGGAATAATTATACGTAGAAAGTTGTGTAATGCTGCAGAAAGTTGGTTTCAAGGTTTCAACGTTTTGAGGTGCGAAGGGGTGCAACGTGTATGGGGCGCGTGAAGTACACATTCGCATTCGCGAAATACGGAAACATGTGTACGTTGATAGAGAAAGTAAAAGGGCTATTAGGTCCCAACATAGTGGTGGAAACAACATAGTACCACCGTTCTTAACATCATAATTTTGTTTAACGATTTTCTTTAGCGGTACATTGTTGTTAAATTGATGTTTCTCTTTTTTACTTGAATTGTGAGATTTTCAAGCCACTTATTTCCTAATAATTTGTAAGCAAATATTGCAAACATTTCCTCTTAACCACAGAGCTCCATCAATAAATATTTCTTGTGAAAAAGTGCATTGGACAAGATGAGCGAAAAAGTGGTATTAACTTCTGAAGGGAAAGCCACTGTATTTTCTTATTCGTCCGTTGGTTATGGTGCAGCTAAATGTTTGTAGGGCGGCTGCTGGAATTCGCGAGTAGAGAGCGAAGCTGAGTGTGCTGGGGGGAGCCAGGAGCGCCGCTGGTTTGCATCTGCCCATCCCAAAAACATCGGCCCAGCGCACCGCCCGCGCTAGCTAACTTACTTGGATATTGATTTGCTTTAGTGACTTCGTTCGGTAGTGGAGAAACACCAAATTCACCCGATGGCCCGGCTCTGCTCTCATCATCTACATATTTTCTACTAACACTGATACACTATCATAACCTGCATCACTATCAGTCATTACTATCATATGCGCCGTTTCCGGTAAAAATAACGATCTTGATATGGTGCATTAAATCATTGTGTGGCGAATTTCTCTCTCACTGCAACAGTCGAGAACAGATTACACGCTCTTCCTCTTCCTCTCTTCATTCGGAGTTGAAAATGAACGATTCTCCCAATTCTATAGAATTCATTTCCTTTTTAATTCTGCAAATAGATATTTTCGAAACACATAGCAACAGCCAAACACAGCTTTGACTTTTTTAGCTCTTGATTTTACTTCTCTCTTTATAAATTGATATACTTTTGCAACAACGTCACGCGTCTGACTGTAACAGACTTCCTTATCCAACTTGCTCTGAACTATAACGCATTGCAATAATCACAAACATGACAATAATCACTTTAACAGAACTCAACGCATCATGTACGATTGCTTCACTCTAGTAGGAAACGCAACTAACTGGAAGTTTGCACCTTGTAGATACGAAAAGTCAGGGTCAATGTTTACACAACTGCAGTAGGGCTGTCAACGCGTGCTGGGAAGGGACGCGGTACCTCTAAACCGATAAGTTTGAGGAATGGACTCTTCCGGCAGCTCTTAGCTCTCGAAATTCAGAGGCCACCTTACAATAATACCACTGTACTAGGGATAAAGCTTTTGAGGCAGACACTAATCAGTTTGCCATC
The DNA here is from genome assembly GCA_038098605.1 of Gryllus longicercus. NCBI lineage: Eukaryota > Metazoa > Arthropoda > Insecta > Orthoptera > Gryllidae > Gryllus > Gryllus longicercus. The sequence goes on from JAZDUA010000641.1 coordinate 642,857, forward strand.
TCGAGAGTACTGAAAATATAAAAGAGAATGGAACTGTTGATCGCGTTACAGGAAGAGGAAGAAAAAGGGATTCTCCGTCTGCGCAGCTCCGCGTCTCAAAGCCTCCGTCTGCAGCCCTGAGAAGCAACGAGCTACGTCTCGGTGGCCGGGAGGACTCTGAGAAGGGGCGTCTTGAAGCAGCGCTATTTACCCGACGCTTAGATCATTGATTGTTAGTGATTCCTGGCACGTCGACGGCGATGTAATCAGCCCCTCAGGAGGTGGCGGTGGGCGTCCTCGCATTCGTACAAGAGGAAGGAAAGATCGCGCGTGGTCTGTGGCCCCTTTGTCACGGCACTGCTCCGGCATTCGCCATGGTAAAATTATCGATCAGAGCAGCCGGCCTCCAGATTTCTCCTTCAGACAGCTGAAGACACTAAATTCGACCACGCTGACAACCTACACTATGTGATCAAAAGAATCAAGACACGTGGCTGAAAACGACTTACCAGTTCGTGGCGCCCTTCATCGGTAATGTTGGAATTCAAAAGGGTGTTGGCCCACTTTTAACCTTGATGACACCTTCAACTCTTACATGTATACTTTCAATCAAGTGCAGACGGTTTTTTGGGGAATGGCAGCTCAACCTTCACGGAGTGCTGCACTGACAAGAGGTATCGATGTAGGTCGGTGACGTCTGTCACGAAGTCGGCGTTCCAAAACATTCCAAGGGAGATCCATAGGATTCAAGTAAGGACTCTGTGCAGGCTAGTTCATTACGGGTATGTTATATTCGTATAACCACTCCGCACAGGCCGTGCAGTATGAACAGGGGCTCGATCGTGTTGAAAGATGCAATCGCCATCCCCGTAATTACTCTTCAACAGTGGGAAGCAAGTAGGTGTTTGAAATATCAACATAGGCCTGTGCCATAATAGTACCTCACAAAACAAGGGGTGCAAGTCCCATCCATGAAAAACACGACCACACCACAACACCATTGTGGACGTGTTCGGATTCTTTTGATCACGTAGTGTAGGACCTACTGGTCAGAGGGACGGCAGTGGCACCAGATGATGCATTGAGCCACCTCTCGCCGTCCGACGCTTTCGAGCAATATCTGTACTGCGAATATTTTTGCAACGAATGCGATTTAAGTGGGTAAATAACATGGACATGGTCAGTAGAGATGGGGTGAAGAATGTCTTCATGCGTCACACAAAACTTGAAGAACATGCAATTTGCGTATGCATTTCTAGCTCAGGGGCTGGACGTCAGGACTTATGTGGCTCTGTTTATGGAAATGTCTATAAATATATCCTAGAAAGGAAACTTACGATCACATTGAGGGATAATTTTTTTGATACTTCAAATTCCTTTTTCAATATGACTTCTCGGTACTGCATTTTATAACTTTATAACATTACAAAAATTTGCAGCTCGGATTCTATATTACTATTCCAGCATGTGTGTTACACTAATATAAAAAACAAATTATATTCGAAAAACTAAATTAAACCTGCAGCGTCGTTCGGGTCTTTTTTGACAGCTGTGTTTTTATCGTCAATTTCATTCTTTCATACTTATGTATTTAGAATTTCATGACTTTATTTTCAGGACATTCATATATCAGATATTGCCTAAAACAATAAAATATTATTTAAACTTTGGTCGCCACAAAAAAGTGTTCTTATAAGATGTTGGGTCACATCGCCTTGTGAAAATCTCAACACGTACATACTTACATCAAAACAAACATTAATATGAGTCGTAGTAACATGTTTGGACTTAGAAATGAAAGAGTTTAGGACTTGCAAATCCTCTTATCTATATACAATGCTTTTCCTGCCCCTTGAGTTTGTATTGTACAGTTACACTTTTTTTATCTTGTTCATTGTGTGTGAGCTATCATGACTTCAAGACTATCGAGATAGTCGTCACGTCTGGCACAAATGAACTGGAAGAAGCAGTAAATTCTGATAAAGACATGTCTCCTTATCAACATTTCTCATACGACTGTGATCCCGCAGATGAAAAAAATATTCTCTGAGACTAACGATTATATTTCCATTCACTCAGATGATATCGCAAATCTGAATTCGGAAATTGTTATCAAAGGACACGAAAATTGCGTGGACTTCTGATTCTCGAGGACAACGTGGAAGGTTTGTTTCTCACAATATTCTTACTTTGACCCTCGGCTTCCTGCCTTTTCGCGGGTGAGAGATGAATTACCTGCCTTTATAACATTGTTTTTCCACTATCAATTGAGAATTTTTTTGACAACAACCACCGTAGAGGATCGTCTAATATATAATATAAACTGAAAAGACGAATGCTCAAAATTGGTATTATTACCTCGGTTTATTGATTCTAGCTGTAATTTTTAAATCCCAGAATGAATTTACAGAAAGTTAATAGGGTGCTGAAAAAGGGTAGAGCAAATTTTCGAGCAACAATGACTTTGAAAAATTTCAAAATAATTTCACGAGTGATAATATTTGACAATAAAGAAACACGAACCAATAGAAAAGCTTAGGATACATTTGCGGCCATTAGAGAAGATTGGAACAAATGTGAGAGTTGATCAGTTAATTGCGTTTCAAGGAAGTCCATTTCGGCAATATGTGGCAAATAGCTGGCACACTGTGGAATAACGTTTTATGTGATAATATATTTTAGAGTAAAATACTCAGCCTCATCTTGTGTAACTTCCTGGAAAAGAAAGAGAAAAAGTTAAGGCATGCATGTAGTAATGGATTTGTCTTATGGATTGAAACGTTACTTATGATCATATTTTCTCCTCTTATGAACTGATTCAAATATTATAAAAATTGGCACAGTGATAAAATTGAAGGATATATTTCTTCACAAATAATGCGAACAAAAGTACCCAAGATTTCAAAATTTGCATTTACCTGTAACACAAGTTAGGTTTCCTACCTTCCTAAAAAAGTGAATATTTGTGTTGTACTACAGAGTACATTTTATAGTGCATGGATAAATGTGTAAGAAAAAAGTAAGAAGCCTATAATAATGCGTGACTACAGCATAACAAAATGAGCAGTATATACAATGGACTCGGTGATTGTATGTTATACAAAAAAGAAAAAAATAAGAAAATCCGACTATTGGGTATTTATTGTCTTTTATAATATGATAGATGTATGTATTTACAACGCCTATGTTTCATACACGAAAGTTAATGATAATTGGGAGCAAAAATTTCAGAAAAAGACGATACTTTTAGAAACCCTGGGAGTGCCGTGGGTAAAACAACAAATAGAAAAAATAAATTAGTTTTCTAGAACAAAATCCGCAAGAAATGTTTTTGAAAAAATAAAATCTGCGACAGATGTTTCCCTAGATGAAGTTTAAGCATCTCAAAAGAGAGAGGAAGATGCCATTTATGATAGAAAAGAGACAATAAGTTCAATTGCATGGTATAAGTGTAGCCAATATTGTTGTAAGAAACATTTACAAGTGTGCAAACTCTGTAAAATCCATTTTTCATAATTTTGGTATAATTTTATTTTGAATTCCCTTTTTTGGTATGCTATAGTTGGTGTCTCAGTATCTCTTCGAAAAGTTTTCTCTTTAAACTTTCAATTCCATTTATTTTTGGGTATACTCTAATATTATTCGTCTTATTTTCCATTAAACTGTGTATATTGTTTTATTATATACATACATGTAAAGTACTAGCCCATACATCAGTTCCTTGCACCAATCGGGTCATTTTGGACGCAAACGTCCTAAGTGTGTAGGCAAATCGAAACGCAGCAGGGTTAATTCATTTAAGACATTAAATTAATGACAACAAATTGCTAACATGTGAAAAGTGATGTAATATTTCTTTCCATACACAAAAATGGAAGTTACACTTGTGGACATCGGCGGCTTTGAGGTTCCAAACGACTCAGTTGCAAAGATTGAACAGTTAATCGGGAAGTATGATATTTATATGCCATGTTTTATAAATAATATTTGATAATAATGGGACACATGATAATAAAGGTCACAGGGGGTGACAGGCAGGCGACAAGTGAAGCGAGTGCCACTGGGGCGGGGCGGGGCGGGGAGGGCGGGGCGTGGGTGGGAGGCGGAGTGGGTGGGAAGGAGCAAGAGGCGACGGCGTCTCGCGCAGCGGGAGGAAAAACAATCGACGGCGGCTGCGCGGCTCGGCGCGGCGCAGGGAGCAGCTGGCCGAGAAGCGAGATTGAATTGGCTGCCCCCGCCCCGCCCCGCCCCGCCGCGACGCCACGCACCGCCCACGAACGCGCGCGCGCCCAGAAACGCCTTCGCGCGCTGTGCGTGGATGAGCGAAACCGCTCTCACGAAAACACCACTTTATAATTTCAACCGAGGAATTGGCGTGGCTGGCGCGTGGCAATTATTTTAATTCGCGAAGCTGTCTCTCGCTTTCTTCGTGCAAAGTAGACATTTGTCATTCAGGTTAACATAACTGGGACACAAGATGGAGAAAAGAGAAGTAAATAAAGACGAAGACTAAAGAGGAAGAAATAAAGGAGAAGTGGTGTATAAGCATAAGACGACATTTGGCGTCCTAGGTCGCTATTGGAATCACATGAATCATTCCTTGTGTGACATACCCCCCCCAAGGCATTTAATAAAGTGAAATATGCACAAAATGATTGTTACCTAATTTTATGCATTTAAAAAAGTCTAGACCAAGGAATGTACGTCATCAGGACGTGTCAACATACTGGGTGTTCCGTGCTTGAGGGTGTGATTGTGACATTCTTTAGCGAAACAAGGCCCCGGGAACATAACTTCGAACAAATATTACAAATAGTGGGCTGTGGAAGTCGTAAGGCTAGAATTTGGCAGAATGAATCACTGTCTGATCAGAACGGTAGGGTTATTTTTCTGACAGGCTGGGTAACAGTTCGGTAAGGAAACAGGAAACTTAGATTAATTGAGTGATTTATTTTATGTGTAGTATATATATTGTAATTTTAGGGTATAATATTTAGCTTGTATTGTAATTTGTGAGTTCGGGAATTCATGTAAAATAGACTTCGGGGAAGTAGTGTAGAATAGATTCGTGACAATATTATAATTTATTTTATTTTATTAAAGAAAATGACAGGCAGTCGCGAGTAGACGCTTCATCCGCAGGAAGGGAAAGTTGCGTTTGCGGACTGCATTAATTGAATAGACCGTATTATAGTATATTATTGTTGTTGTTATTATTATTATTATTGTTGTTGTTGTTATTGTTATCAAACAGTTAGATGTGTGAGGAACATTACACAAGTTCTCCCACTGCCAGAATTTACGACGATAGCAGGGTCATCGTGAGGACATCCAACGGACGTAAGACATCTTTAAGGCAGGCGCGAAAGATATTTCCGTAAGCTTACGGGCATTTATGGGAAAGACAGACCGTACGGAATTTCTACGGAGAAGGGCGGAGAATCGCCGTTCGTAATACAGCAGAACTTCCAGGAATCGCGGTTCTGTAAAGAGTCACACGTCCACATATAGTAAAATATGAAGGTAAAGTATGAAATGACTTGTCATACAATACTGTTTTGTTTTCGTTTTTTAATATTCGTCATTTTCATTGTTACGAAAGAGTTGCGCCGTAATTAAAAACGTTCATAGAATCATACTAAATATTTTCATAACATGCAACTTGCATTTACAGGTACTATGACTACAGAGGCATTCACAAAGTAAGGAAAATTGGTTCATTACTTTCTCTAATTTTAGAAATATTTGTCATTATACGAACACGTCGGTCAAATTAGATCGTAACATAACGTTTAACATTCAATCAATGTAAATTTGTCGGTTCATACGTTCAAACATACTAAGATAGATGCCACCCACCTATCAAAATATAATATGTACGGTCACCTAATTATAGATGTAGTAATTTACGTGCAGCATTAGCAATATGGATTATACTGCACGGTGGTACGACCAAAGGTATAATGAATTTCTGAGGCGGGTTCAAGGAATGCGTGTGTGTGTGTGTGTGTAACTAATACTTTGACATTCATTGGAAGACATTGTTGGAAGACATACTACTAAATAAAATATTTCAACCTGAAATGTGGTTTGATTTCATTTCCGTCTGTGATTGGTGTACGGAAAACTGTTCGGAGAAGCTTGCTGCTGGAATTCACTGCGTTCCTATCTGGTTAAGTGAAAGAACCGCGCCTCTTCCTCTAACGCAGACTTTCCTTCGGTGATTCGTCTCTTGCTTACATAACATTCTGGACCACCCATTGAGTGAATGTGAACATTGCACGTGGTTATCGGATCGTGATGTCTGCAAAATAAGAGGGAGCGTGTGCTCAACGTTGCAACAGCGCGAGGCAGCGAGAGGGCGTGAACGTATAACAAAAGCAATGCCAGCAATTACAGTGAACGCTCAGAAATCAGACAGACAAGTGATTTTGGGCAGAATTCCGTCTAGGTTGAGAGAGAGCGAGTGGCAAGGGAAGTACTTTCGTTCGAGGGATTGGAAGCGTGTAGGCGCACGCCCGTGCTGCGATACGGACCCCACGAGGCACGCGTCCGCAGCCGCCGATTCGTAGGATTTGAGGGCCGCCTTCGCGGTCGCAGTCGCATACATTGCAACGGGTGGGGCGGTGGGCAACAGTGTTTCGGATTCTACGGACAAAAACACATAAGTTTTGTCTGAAACTCTTTTCTGATTTGTGATATCCGAATCTGATATAAAAAATGGGGATTCCTATTTAAGATTTCAATGTTGCCCACCGCCCCACCCGCTGGGGGCATGAGGGTGCTTAAGATTTGGTCTCGGCTCAATTTTTCGTACATCGCGTATTTTTTTAGTTATTTCAAGTTGTCAAGTTAAATGGGACACACACACATATATGAGAGAGAGAGGAGGGGGGAGAGAGAGAGCATTGATTTCCTTCCGAGCGGAAACCTCCACAGATATGACGATAACAAGTAATAACGTTGCCATTGTGAAGCATTATTATGCGAGGGATCCATTTGCATGCAGAAGGCGCCGAGTGTGTAAGCCTTTGAAGAGGGCGGGGCCCAGGGCGCCCAAGGGCAGGGTGCCAGCCACGCGGGGGCGGTGGGCGGGGCGGTGGGCGGGGGCGGTGGGCGGGGCGGTGGGCGGGGCGGTGGGCGGGGCGGTGGGCGGGGCGGTGGGCGGGGCGGTAGGCGGGGCGGTGGGCGGGGCGGTGGGCGGGGCGGTGGGCGGGGCGGTGGGCGGGGCGGTAGGCGGGGGCGGTGGGCGGGGGCGGTGGGCGGGGCGGTGGGCGGGGCGGTGGGCGGGGCGGTGGGCGGGGCGGTGGGCGGGGCGGTGGGCGGGGCGGTGGGCGGGGCGGTGGACGGGTGGGGCAACAAGATGCAATGCAGAAGAAGCTGGCGGCAGCGGAGGGGTGGGGTTTGGCCCAGGGCGGGCGGGCGGGGGGGGGGGGAGTAGCACGGGGAGTGGAGCGCAGGAGGAGCGGGGAGAAACAACGAGGTGGAGAGCCAGGGAGAGAGCGATGGCAGCGGGGTGGGGGGCACGTGGGCGCTGAGAGGCAGCGATGGAGTTACGGGTGAGCAGAGATAAGGTCTGGATTCAGAAGGGAACTGGGGAGGCGGTAGGAACTGAATAAACAAGAACTGAGAGGGGGCAGACGGTATTGGACGGGCGCGAAGACGAAAATGATTAGGAAATAAATTAAGTAGTTGTGCTGTATAAGTCGCAGCAATCTTGGTCATTTTAGGTGGTATTTCATTCGTATATTACCAGTTTATCTTCGTCTAAGTTGTTTACAAGAATTATTATTTGTTTTATTTGTAGGATTTTTAAAAATGGAATTTCAATGGACCTCATACCATATTTTTTTACAATATTAGTAGGTCTGTTGTCATTTTTTGCCATTGTTGGTCCCTTGTCTACTTAAAAATTGTTTAGCTAGCTTTTATTACTTTTTTAGGTACGATATAAGCATTATCTCTCTGAATATAATTTCTCAATTGACGTTTTATGATATTAGATTTTTCGTCAAGAAAGTTCCATAAGTATCTTGTATTTTTAATTTGTTTAGTTCACAATTCATTGTGATATACTTTGTAATAAATTGTGAGTTTTCTTTCACATCATTTTCTTATATTTTTAAGAGATAAAGTTCCGGTTCAACTTTCTTTTTTATTCTCCTTTAAAGATTTTTTCTTTGAAAGCAATTATAAGAACATTTTGTACGTATTTCCTGTTTTTATAATTTCTACTTGACATTACAATTGAAAGCTGTGATTTAAATAAAGCTATTCATAATATTTTTAATATTATATTTTTATTCTAGTTAATAATTTTAGTGACTTTTATTTCGAGTTTTCTGTGGCACTTTTCGGAGTATTATATTACGGCACATCACCGTCACAAACTACTAATTCTGCTTCACTGGTGTGTGTGTCTTCATTTAGTTTAGTGTACAAGTAGTCTGACTATGAAACCGTCTCTTTAATGATTGTTGTTGGAATAGGAATAAAATATTTTATTTCAAGTTGATGAGAAGAGTTAAATGTTGTTTATTATGGTTGTCGTCTAGTGCATCATCTAGAGTTCAATTTCGACCCCGAAGGTGATCATTCTTTCAATTCTTATCTCACCGAAAGAGTCACGCAGATCCTCTAGGAAAGTAGAAACATCGGTACATTGCTAATTGAACAAGGAAGTCGTGTCGAGAATGTTCAAAAGACAGTATCAATAAGAATAGTAATAACAATTGAATTGAATTGAATTTGCCTTATTTTACGTGGCGAGACTCGGGCCATCAGGCCCGCTCTTCCGTCTGACCACGCAAATTTCGCTACGCTCCTTTCACCAACTAGCAGAGGAAGGAGGTATTTCTTGGGCGAGAAACAGGCGAACAATATAATTATAATATTTATCCATTATTATTTAAACTAGAAACAGATGGTCTGGCGTTAGTAATCACAAGCACAGCGATGTACAATGGTTATTCCGCAACAGAAAGAAGCAAATAAATGACACCGAATATTGATTGCAATTAAATGATAAAGTGGAGTGCGGAGAGAGTTGGGGCGAGCGAAGGGAGAGAAGAGATGGAAGACGCTGCGCTGCGCAAGGGGGCGGAGGGAGAGAGCGCCTGAGCCAACAGAGCGTCTTATGCCCTTTGCTACGACAGCGCAGCACAGCTCACAGCGCCCTTCACCACACAAGCCACCACCCAGCCCCACGCCCTGCCGCACCCTCTGCCGCACGCGTTCCATCGAACCCTCCGCGACGCGCCCAACTACTCTCCCAGCTACGCCCACCGCCACACCAGCCACCACACGCCAACCACACGCCTAGCCACACGCCCTGCCGCACACTCTGCCGCACGCGTTCCATCGAACCCTCCGCCACGCGCCCAACTACTCTCCCAGCTACGCCCACCGCCACACCAGCCACCACACGCCAACCACACGCCTAGCCACACGCCCTGCCGCACACTCTGCCGCACGCGTTCCATCGAACCCTCCGCCACGCGCCCAACTACTCTCCCAGCTACGCCCACCGCCACACCAGCCACCACACGCCAACCACACGCCTAGCCACACGCCCTGCCGCACACTCTGCCGCACGCGTTCCATCGAACCCTCCGCCACGCGCCCAACTACTCTCCCAGCTACGCCCACCGCCACACCAGCCACCACACGCCAACCACACGCCCATCCACACGCCCTGCCGTACACTCTGCCGCACGCGTTCCATCAAACCCTCCGCCACAAGCACAACTACTCTCCCAGCTACGTCCACCGCCACACCAGCCACCACACGCCAACCACACGCCCATCCACACGCCCTGCCGTACACTCTGCCGCACGCGTTCCATCAAACCCTCCGCCACAAGCACAACTACTCTCCCAGCTACGTCCACCGCCACACCAGCCACCACACGCCAACCACACGCCCAGCCACACGCCCTGCCGCACACTCTGCTACAACCTCTGCCACACGCGTTCCATCAAACCCTCCGCCACGCGCCCAACTACTCTCCCAGCTACGCCCACCGCCACACCAGCCACCACACGCCAACCACACGCCCAGCCACACGCCCTGCCGCACACTCTGCTACAACCTCTGCCACACGCGTTCCATCAAACCCTCCGCCACGCGCCCAACTACTCTCCCAGCTACGCCCACCGCCACACCAGCCACCACACGCCAACCACACGCCCAGCCACACGCCCTGCCGCACACTCAGCTACAACCTCTGCCACACGCGTTCCATCAAACCCTCCGCCACGCGCCCAACTACTCTCCCAGCTACGGCCACCGCCACACCAGCCACCACACGCCAACCACACGCCTAGCCACACGCCCTGCCGCACACTCTGCTACAACCTCTGCCACACGCGTTCCATCAAACCCTCCGCCACGCGCCCAACTACTCTCCCAGCTACGTCCACCGCCTCATCATCCACCACGCCCCCCAACAGACTTTCAGCTACGCGCAAAAATTTTTTGAGTTTTTCGAAAACAACATTCATAATAAATTTCATTCATAATATTAAAGTTGTTGAAGCAGAGTATTTTTAAAATAAAATCTAAAAATATACCTTTAAATAAGTCGTTGTGCATTTTTATGAACAGTAGTATTGTGTAATTTCTAATGACACTGAATACAATTTTCATTAAAACTATATTTTTGGTTAAATTTTGTTCCATGAGTAGGGCATAGGACGCTTAAAGTGATGTAGGTCTCACTTTAGTTGAACTCTCTGAATTTCCAAATTAGTAAAAACGTTAGAAATAAGAAAAGAGAAAAGTGTCTAAACTCGGGTCACCGTACATTTTTAAATCCATTTTTTTGAAAATTATATGTCAATATTTGCAACGCACAATTTTCTTAGTTTTACATATCTTGTATTCTACTTACAAGTATTGTCCAAGTAGTTTAGGAATAAAATAGGCAACAGAATTCTACAGAGCTGTAAATCAAGGGTCTCGCTTTAGGAACCGGGCCCTTGTTTGGGTATTTTCCTCTGTTTCTTCTCCGGAAGCACCACTTAGTTAATTAAAAAAATAAAGTGTGGTAGCCCATTTCTCCTAGATGTTCAATAGCGAAATATTCCGATGTTTTATCATAGAAATACGTATTTGACTAGTGGTATTGATGTAAGGCACTGTTTTAATCAAAGAAAAACACATCGTCCTTGTTTCCTAATGTTAAATTGTGTAATAATTTTAGCCATTGTAAGGTAAATACATATCGAGTATTTTCTACCCAGAAGGTGAATCCCAGCGCATGAATGAGTACCAACAAAATACATTTAGTTTTACATCAACACGCAAAACACCAGAGTTTCAATGCAATGCAATTTCCTGTCTTCTTAAATTATCTGAAAGAAATGTGCAATGTGCTCAAATGTATTGATCTCGTGGCATTTGCATAAAGCAATATTGTTGGCAATACTGTCTGAAAAGATGTGACGGATGTAAAGATTGATTTTAGATCAAATGATGATTATGAGTAGAGTTAAGAGCGCTTCGAAGTCTAAGGCCTCATGTCAATTGGTATTAAGAACATAGATCCACTGTGTCAGTGGTCAATACAAATGTTTTTATTAATTACAAGATAAAATGAGTGTAAATATAGTGCTACATACCGAAAATAATCGGATTATTTGGGGACTCTTATTATGTTAGGAGGAGACAATAGATTGATGAATCCTTTTGTAATATATATCCATGGGGATGCTGGCGAGGTAAAATAAATAAGATGACGTGAGAGTAGAAGGGGGAAATGGAGAATGACGGATATGCGTGTAGATAGCGTGGGTCGAGTCTAAAAGAATGGGAGGATTATTCATGGTGGAATTTTTTAGCGCGTGAATCAAGTGAGATTGTTACAACTACGCGGAGTAGTGAGGAGCAAGTTCCAATATTGCCAGCGTCGGACGGGCGACAGAAATATTAGGACATCGAAACGGACAAAATACGAAGAAAGAAGACTTGACGACTTTCACCCAAGATGATGAAGAGCGCGCGAAAATGGATGACGAATATTCAATAAAAAAACTATTTTCAGTAATTTTATAAGGTAATGAATACAACTAATGACTGATTTAAACAATTATGAGCTCAATTGAGTCATAAAAGAATAATTGAAATAAAATACTAAATTTTGATTGAAATTATTACTAATTAAACTGATTATTAATAATTACGTGCAATTTATTAATAGATATTAAAAAGAGGGAATTTCCAGAAAAACTTGCCCATACGTACAAATTGCACCTCAACCAATTGCAGGGGCGCCGGAGTGAGTAAAATTGAGCTCTCGGGAGAGTACTGTTGTTGTGGCAGTGTCAAACGCTTCGCTGGTCAAGTTGACTACTGTGTTGCGGAGGACGACTTGGCCTTCCGGTCGAGCACATTTATGCTGTAAGTCGGTGAATTTTCTCAGCTGTCAGTTTTTCGCGGTGTCTTGCGAATAGCGTTGTTGGATGATATGCAGTCAAGTCTATCCCAGTCTTCAGGCCGTAGGGTGTGGCTGATATTCAGGTGTAATCTGTAGAGTTCCTGCTCGATTGTCGCGATATCCGATCGTGTATGATGGATGCGCTCCCGTAGTAGCTGTTCGCTGGTACGCCGAAGGATCCGTTGAGCCGCTCTGGTCTTGATGTGATGAGAAACATGGAGAAATTTGGGAAGGACATTGCCGTCGCGGCAACGTAAAAGGAAGGCGAGTTGACAGAACCTCTTAGCGCGAACAATCCTCAGTTGGCTGAATCTTCTGGTGAATTTAAACACACACTCCTAATACAGAGATACTAATACACTAAAAATACAGAGGTTCGTTATATGGGTTCGTAGGTTTCCGCGGCCGGAGTCAATGTATTTTTGGCTATCCGGGATGAGCCGCTTCTCAGTTAATTGGACTGACGTTTCGGCCATCTTGCTGTGGCCTTCTGCTATGGTGCTCTTCAAAAGCTCCCAAAAGCTCCCTTCAACATATCCACAAATCGGCCTTGGCACAACACGCCGCCGAAACGGGTCACCTGGTCAATTACCACGAAACCCGCACCATAACAACAGAAGACCTGTGGTGGCCTCGTTTGATCAAATAGGCTTCGGAAATCTCTAGGAGGCCCGCAAACCTCTATAGAGATGATGGCTCCGTCTCAGCAACACCTGGAGACGGTCCGTTGCCCCTGCCAATCCGGTCCCGCCCCGCGGAGACACACCCCCGCGGACGGCCAATGACGTGGCCGCCCGGTGGACCATCCTTTTTCCGATATTTCCGCCGTTCCCTTCCACACAGATGCATCTTCCAGGTGTCTATCCTGTTCAGTTTCCTATTTTCTTCCCTTCCGCCCCACTCCCCCTCCCCTACCTCAGCTGGTCACCCGCCATCGCCCCCTTTCCTTCTCCGCCAATCACGGGACACCCGCTCTCCTCCTGTTGGCCGCCGCTGCATCCAGTCGGCCCACGCGCCTTTCGTGTAAGATGAGACACGCCAACCTCTTGGCAGCAGTATAGCTGTGAAGAAGGCCACAGCAAGATGGCCGAAACGTCAGTCCAATCAACTGAGACGCGGCTCATCCCGGGTAGCCAAGAATACAAGAAAAAATATGTAACGTGATAAATTCTAATCCCGACTCGAAACTTCACCGAAAAGTACAAATATTTGTGGCTAAAAAGCAGAAAATGCAGAATTTGACCTCACACTGACTCATATTTTATATTTTAAGTATACTTCAATTATGTCTTGTGAGGAAGAAAGAATGTTCGAAAATATCCATTTATGACAAAATGATGAATTTGACCGAGTAAAATGTAAAAAAAAGTTATATATTACTTTGGCTATTCTTACACAATGTTAGTGGTAAGCAAGCTGTGTCTATTTGGAGATATTTAGAGTTAGAATTTTCATGCAAATATATGTGCCATTTAAACTTCCTGGTGCTTAGTAAATATCTTTCCTGGTAACATCATTTTAAAAGTGCATCTTTTCCATGCATGCTTTAGCAGTCTTTTCATGCATAAGACATGACTGGGACTTTTTTCAATTAATACCGCATATTTAGACTTCTATCTAGGAATGTGTACCTTTATTATCACTAAATTATTATATTAATAAAATAATATAATTGATGCATAGCTTGTTATATCATAGCAGTTGTCTTTGCTTTTCGTTTTACTGCAAATGTTAACCCCCTAGAATACTTGCTACAATTTCTGGAGCATGTACACAAGCTGTGAGCAACAATTGCAAAATGAATCAATTGGCGAAGCAATTAAGTCACAAAGAATAATGAAGATACAGGAAGCCCTAACTCAATATTACTGGTATCTACGGGAGAGGAAAATAATTAAATGCAGTCTGTAAGTCTGCTTGCATGCAAAATAAAATATGTTCAAAACCATGCACGTTAAAAAAATAATAATGTATAATCATTCTCGGATGCGTGTTTGTGCAACTCGCTCTAAAACGTATTTTTTGAAGGTATTTATTTTTTCTAATAAAATAACTAGATTAGACTGATCACTGTAGCAAATTATTTGCATTGAATATTAAATACTACAATAATGTAAGTTGAAATGTACATTTTAAGCTTATTACTCCTTGTCGAGTTTATTTTTTAACGCGCATTATGGTTTTACAATGTGTTTTTATTGGGAAATTGCATGTCTTTATGTCTTTACTTCTATTTATATACTACAATTGATGTAAAATTGTTGGTTGTTTTAATATTTATTTTCAAATATTTACCGTAATATAACTCGCGATTGCCGCCATTTTGTATTATAAACGATAAATAGCACCTCCTCTGAAATAAATATAGAACGAATTGAATAATCTAGGTGGTTTCCGTAGAAATATTGTTGAATTACGTAATTGTAATACGAGAGGAAAATAAATGATCTTCTACAAACAGAATTTACTAACTATTCGTCAGTTACAGCATTGCACGGACTAACATGTTTCGAGGCATTTTACTTCATCTTCAGGTTCTTAAAGAGGCTATAAAATGTAAAACTATTAAAGAATACAAACACTTTTAAAAAACTTGCATAATATTATTATTTACCCTAGGAACATGATCAACATGATTCGTGGCGTGTTTCTCACACGCTGCCATTTTGTGCATTGTCCTCCGGGGAAGCGGGGGATCGGGAGGGCGGTCAACTAGGATACTTAGCAAGGGGTTGCGTTTCAAATTAGCTTGGTTGTTGAGGGAGTCAATTTTAGGATTTGTTACTAGTTTTAAAATTTCAAAATTTTCTAAAATGTTCAATTTTGGACCTTTGTTTTCCAAATGTAAAGTTTTAAAATTTGTATTGTGGTCAAAGCTGTGTTTATTTTCAAAGAGATGAGAGGCAAAGGTGGAGTGTTCTTGTAATCTCTATGCACGAGAATGTTCTTTGATTCTGCAGGGGAATTTCCTACCTGTTTGTCCAATATAAGCTGAGTTGCAGACCTTACAATTACGTTGATATACAGCACTTTTTTCTTCTTTGAGGACAGTGTCTTTGATGTTGGGAAGTATATTTTTTGTCTTATTGATGGTCTTGTATGACACTTGAATGATTTGTTTTTGAGGCAACGACCTATCCTTTGGGATAGGGAACCAAAATAAGGAATGCTGACATATATTGTTTTGTCATTGTCAATTGAATTTTGAGAGAATATTTTCTCAATTAAACATTTATTTTCTTACTATTCCCTCAAAATTCAATTGAAACACACTACAAATCATGTTGACCATGTTACTTGGGTAAATAATATTTTGTACATTTTTAATAGTGTTTGTGTTAGTTTTACAATTTTATGTTTTACATTTTATAGTTTTCCTTAATATTCTAAAGCAGACACTGAAGGTGGGGTATTTCAATTAAAGCGAACTGCTCAGCCCAATCCCGCGAGGCTCGTCTGGGGGACGTAAACTGTGGTAAAGTTCAGCTCAGCACATCGCCCAATTGATTCTGCTATCGACAGTACTTGATTATTCCGTTTTTCTTGTTTTCCCACAATTCTACGCTTCCTGACTTGCGGGGTTTTAAAAGCCACTGATTCAACTAGAACCCGTGAATTGACGGATTCTCGCATTTGCAGTTGCATTACGTAGCGATGCGGTGGCGTAGGCGCTCGTAGATTGCAATCAGGGAGATGGGCGTCGACGCGCTGAGGGGCGCTGACAAGGGCGATCAGCGGATAAGAGGCGCGGACAAGCGACAAGCGCTCGGGGGCGAGGGCTGCAACCGCCGGGCGATGCGTGGGCGGGGCGGGGAGGGGTGGGGCGTGTCGATGGATTGTTCCCGTGGGGCGGGGCGGGGCTGGGCGGGGCGGGACGAGATGGGGTGGGCGAGGAGGGCGAGGTCGCCGGGGCAGGGCGCGCTGGAGCGGACAGCCGCGGCGAGGGTCAAAGGGTCCCCAGGGCGCAGGGCAGCAAGGCCCAGGGCGTTAGCGTAATGAGGCGTCCTGTGCGGCCCAACGGCTCAGCGCACCGAACATGCGCTGCAATGGAGCGTCGTATCTTTTACACTCCTAAATTTCATTTTCTACACATGCGCGAAACGTGCTTTCTCGTGCTTGATTTCCGTGTGAGAAACAGCTAATTTTTTTTACAGTGTGCGAAACATCTAAAACTATTCGCAATTGTCTTTCGTCTTGACGACGTCTTTGTTTATTTTTTACAAACAATAGTTTTACGAAGCTGACTAGAATTAATTTAAAAGTAAGGTATTTCTAGTTATGTGATATATAATTAATATTCCTTTAGTTGACGCATTTCCTTTCACTCACGACGTGTGAAAATGTACTGTACGCAAAAGGCCCGAGGTGATTCTGCACTCGTCCCTTTTTCTTCCAAGTAGCGACTACTACAAACTCGTCTCTTGCGAAAATCACCTCTATCGCGCCATTGTTACGTAAACTACTATTTTTACATTCTGAATTTTCACAACAATACCGTATTGGAGTATTTAATATGTGTAGTACGACTGCTAATGGTTTAAGAATTTAATTTTTTTTTTGTTAACAAAAATTTCAAATTTTTTCCAAAGTAAATACATTGTTCGGGAAATGATTTTTATGTAAATATTTTTAATACTGAGACACCCATATTCAGGAAACAATTTTAGTTTCCATTACATTCTGAACAAATTAAAAACTTTTTTCTACAAATTTTAACATACTTTATCTATTTGCCTATTAACGCATATTCATTACTCATTTCATTGCATTTTATTGGCATTATTGATTAATTGGAAGGAAATGTTCTTGTGTTTCGGTCAAAAATAAACTTCATTAAAGTTTTCGGTTTTATGCAGCCTTCATCAGGTCATTTCATTAATCATGAGGGCATCAGTAATGATGAGGCGATTGCTGTGCAAAGATAGCGTGTTTTGTGATAGTAAAGTGTGGAAATGAAGGCCAGGAAGTGGAGAAAGGAATATGTAGGAAAAGCGAATTGTTAGAATGTGGATAGATCCGGAATAAAAATGACATAATGAAGGCTGGATAATAGCCGAAACGTTGGCGCTTTAAATGAAGTTTATTACTGACCTGAAGAAAATTTCCATGAAATTATGATTTAATATATTTATGTGTCGGGTACGAGCTTGCAAACACATGTTCCAGTAATCAAAGAGAATAAAGAAAAATAATATTGCTCTTATATGTTCTTCGGACCATCGCCGTGAATTGTCAAACTTAACCTTTGCTTCTCGCAATCAAGGTTGAACGGATATTTGTGAAGCAGACGTAATTGCAATCGCAATCTTCTCCACGTTTTATCCCGGCTGTCGATCGAATCCTGACCAATATTTCTGACATCGGCTTGTCTTAACGCCTACATTATGTGCTATTACTGATTTAGTATTCAATAATACTCGAAAACCTTATTGCAGAAGCTTCATCTAATTTGTCGAAGTTCATGCGATAAAATTGTAGCTTTTTTTCTGATCAAAGCAGCCACCCGCTAGCATATTCCACCGGCCTGGTTGCATTCGACCAAGCTAATGTCTAAAATCTCCCCTGAGAGGTTGCTCAGGGCATCACTGATGTCACTGCACCACCTCCGACCAGGAGGTACTAGGTTCGAGTCTGTCGGAGCAGGACTCGCGACACTAGCTTGTCAGTAGGTCGATTTCAGTCGCTGTCTGCAGGAGAATTCTGGAGGCCGGCTGTTCTGGTGGGTAGTTTTCCGTGGTTTCTCCAATCAACACCACACGAATGTCGGAGCAGTACACTAAAAAACAGGCCACGGACCGCGCGTGATCTTTCCTACCCCTTGCATACAGCAAGATGCACTACTCTACCGCTCATGCCGGGAGCCAAGTCGGGAACTTAGACTCCCGCTAGCCAACGGTAGGTCGGCGCCGGATCTCACCATTCAGAGAGGGGTGACCACCACCCCCACCCCCGCGCAAAACATGCACTACACTTACGGTATCAATGCCTGTAGTAGTTGACGCGCCGGAATCTCTAACAATCAATCCGCAATCGCCGCCGTCGCGGAGAAGGCGAGGTTTCCCCGTGGAGGCAGCGCACACAATGGTGTTGTTTGGGGGGGGGGGGGGGAGCGGTAGCATTTAATTTAACGAACATTTAAAGTGAGCGGGGTGCAAAGTTATCCTGCGTACGTCATCCCCAGCGACATAGATACGTATTTTATCCTTTTGAAACTCATATTATTTGGTGAAGACTGATGTTTAATTTTTTCTGAAGATGTGGAACATTTTTCAGCCGCTGACTCCATTTTAAGTGTTATCATTTGTTTTTTATCATACAATTTTCTACTTTTTGCATATTTAAAAAACAATAATATTCATGTTTTCTATTTTTATAATAAAGTATGTTTTCTGTTCGAGTGCATGATCTCTCAGGATTATACCTAAGTAAATGGTAAGCTGAAAGTTTCACTAGTCCTTCATTACTTACAGCATTGATTCGCAGAGCGCGGACTGGATGGCCGACGGGGCAAAGAGCGGGCCCTGGCTCAGTGCTTCGGTCCGAAGGGTCGCGGGTTCGAGTCCCGCCGTGGACATGGTTGCTTGTCCCTTGTCTCTCGTGTGTGTGTTGTCGCGGTGGGCCTTGGGGTCTGTTGACCACTGATCAAAGGAGTCTGCAAGTGTGACGGTGTCTAGTGTAGGTCGAATGTGCCTCCCGTTGGAGCCTAAAGGGTAACCAGCTGTCGGCTGGCAAAATCTGTAGAAAAAAAGAAGACTTAGTAGTGTTTTTTTTTGTTTAAATTAACCTTCGAGCGATCGCGCGGGCGGTATAAATGCCGCCTTTGAATATAAAATTGTGCTGCGCTTTGATGTTTGAACTAAGCATGCCGGAAACCCAGGTATATGCCGGAAACCCAGGCTATATCTTGAGACACAAGAAAGCGGTTACGTCTTCTCCAAGACCCACTCACATTTGCGATAAATTCGCGCCAAAGTGAACAACGTCATCAGTCTTCGCTCTACGCGTCAAAAATACCGCCACGCGATCGCGCCTGTTACAGGTTTTTCCCCATGACTGTGATGAATATGTAAGAATATTCTTCATATATTTTTGTTATAAAAATATAATAATCCTATTATGCTAAATAGTGTGTAAATTTAATTAATTTATTGTTCATTACGTGTAATTTGTAGGCAATTTGAGTAGATTTTAGTAATCTAGATTCCTAGAACTTACTATTCTCGTTTTATTATTACATATTTAGCTACCTACACATTCTCTCTACCGCTATTTACCATTTTTATCTTATTTAGTAGATTTTTAACCTATCACATTAGATCTTTATTATTCCATTATTATATTGTATGTATTGTAACACCTCCACTCATCTCCCGGCGACGTGGGATCGTCGGTAAATGCACGGTTAGAGGCCCGGTTATAGCTCAGTCGGTCCTATTCCCTTTACTCGTTTAAAAATTAGCCAATTGTAACAATTTCCTTTGCTCATTTAAAATTAGGTGATGGAAGGAATTGTTAACGAAATTAATGGACATTCAAAATAAACAATTTGATCACTGGTAAAAAGACAAAGTTTATTCCTGGATAAACTGTACCAGGGAAGTTACATTAATAAAATAAAAGAGAGGAAAGATTGAATAAAAGAAAAAATGAAGATTAAAATTAAAAGGAAAGCTTACAACTAGAGAAGAGTACAAAATTATTTTATAGTTAGATTTACAGAGTTGTCCCTGAGTTCCTTCTTGTGCCTTGGCGCGGCACCGCTTTGACAATACTTCAAAAGGTTTATTGCCCCCAGTTACATTGCCTGAGAGCCCTCCGTGGCAGATGTGCTCGAGGGACCCGGGTGGGCGCGGCGAAGCATGCGGACGGCCTTCTCTGGAATGCGTTCGGGGCGCACGCCCTCACCAACGGCGGCTGCGGCGGTCAGTGGCGTCTGCGGCATCTGGCGGCGTCTGGTGGCGTCTGGCGGCGTCTGGTGGTGGTCAGTGACGTCAGCGAAAGGACGTCTGGAGGCTGCTTCGGCGGAGCTTGTAGATAACCGGGGTATATCGCCCGCGATCGCAGGTGCGGAGCACACAACAATGTCTCCCTCTGAACTATGCGAATCCTCTCAAATACAAATTCAGAAGTTGCGAAATCCTGTAGCGAATACACAATTGTAAAAGATTCGCCAATTTACTTTTGAAATGCTTTTGCACTTCCTCTAAAATTCTCACTGAGAAATCCAGTCTATCACCCCAGTGATTTCAACCAAGTGCTTTCAGAGGCGCACTCGCCTCTCCCCGCGAATGGCTCCCACCCCAGAGAAGTCTCTCTACCAACTGAAATTTTGTTTCTCATAAATGCACGAAGTTAACTTTTATATCCACCCTTTCTCCTCATATGTTCTTGCTCCCCACAACGATCGCGTCGCTTTTGGCTAAAGGTGATGGCGTCGTACACTAAATTTGGCCAATAAGCTCCGGTGGAGTATGGGAATTTTCCATTCTCTCTGTTTCTGTCGGAACATGGTGTCCTTCTCTACTGTCTCGAAAGTAGGCCACGTCTCTGAAGGGGCTTCCCGGCTACTGAATTATTGCTGTGGGTTTCCCCGATCACGATGACAGGCGTTTCGGAAGTATTCCAGATGGGGCTACAGCTGGGCGCCTTACAATTTACCCTTTCTTCGGCCATTGGGTGGAGTGTCATAAACATCCGAAATGGGTCAGGGGATCGTGGCTGTTGCAAGAAGGGGGGCTGCGCGCGTGACGCCGTATGTTTTTCTTCAGTAAAAAAAGTCTTAAATCTACTTTACTCAATTTAATTTATTTTAATAATTCTGTACCGCTACAGTATTTGTCATTAGTAGGTGGTGGATGTTAATTAAAGTTCAATTTTATCACTTTAGAAAAATGTTGTTTAGTATAGAAATTTATTTTATGTTATGACAAAACGAAATAACCCATTTTTGTCATTTTTTACTAATCAGTCATTTTTTACCTATTTACTCCATTTCTAATGCATTTGGCACTGATTTCTTCGATTTGATAACCATTTTAATGGTACTTGCTTGAAACAGTATTTAAGAGGCGCAACAAATGTACACCACAAAATTGCTGTTGTCTTTCGATTTCTTCGCTCACATATTGTCATGTCAGCGGTTGTGAGTACCATGTAATCTAAGGTTCCTCTGACGCCTGTCGGTGCCATTGTCAGTTCGGACGATTTCGCGATAAATGAGAACGAGATTTTCTTTTAAAGAACAGTCCAAACCACAAGGTTGCAGGCTGAGTTCACTTGTACAAAAGGAAGAAGCTTCGATTACATCAGTAGCATACCCAACAGCTTGAATTGTTCATCTGAAGTGGTTTTGATCAAACTTTGCGTAATTTGTCTTTTTTAGAGCGTTTTAAAAGCATTTTCAGAGTATTTTATTGATCATTTTTGGCAATGTTTTAGTCATTAAAATACGCTCCTAGTCGTCAGTGTTGTGTGAAGCCAAATTAGAAGACTGGTGTTGCAGATTATCCACAGAATTTTCTTTTCTGGACAATAATTATAATTGTTTCAATGAATTTTTAGTCGACTACATTGTTCAGTTGATGTTCATTAACGTATATTTGCAACGATTGTCGATAAAGAGAACCTGTAGTACTGAGAGAAGGGAAGGATGTAGGTCGGCGGCGAACTTCCCGCCCGCGACCGCGCATGTGACACTACATCGCACGAGCGCCCGACGGCTAAAGAGGTCTCAGATGAAGGAATCGCATTCTTTGAAATACCATACTTTAGAAGTATCGTGATTGTTCTTGGTGCTACACAATGGCCTTGAGTAGCAGAAGAAATGCATTGCAAGTACCTCTCGAATTTTTCAAACCCTTAAAATAGAAGCTCCAGAAAAGAAGGAAAAAGTTATTTCGTTGTCTTCTTAAGTTGTTTAACTCGCTCCTAATTAAGTTTCCTAACTCATTTTTTGCCAGGAAACTCATAAACTCAATTTTCCTGCAATCTTTAAACTCATTTGAACGGAACATTTTAGAACCGAGGGTTCCTAACAGAAAGGAGAATTCCTTTCCGAGATTCACAGTTAAATTAGGAACTACTAGCGGTCTCTTCTCTTCACATATTTTTGATATTTCCAGTATGCACGCAAGGTAAATAGGTTATGCAATGTATTTGTGGGAATTGGTCAAACTTCCTTAGCCTAAACTACTCCACGGACACTCCACACCCTACATAGCGAATGTTATAAGATAGCATTCACCCAGTCATAAGAATAGGTCGGAGGAAAATATTCACTCAGATCATAGCTTGCATATTTCATGTGGTTGTGTTCTCTCCAAAATTTTAGTAATAACTTTGCAAGTGTAAGTGTAAGTAGCACTTCCTTTGGCACGTAGATTTCTAATCAGACGGTTTGATTGTCCCTTTCATTAGTAGTGCCGTGCTTTGATTTTTATTATATTTCAGGAAGATATTATGCTCTCGACGAACATAACTTTTGGCACTGACCTCGCTTTTGCAATGATCGTTCGTATATCTATTCTTTAACCATTTGAAAACACTTTTCGTCAACATAAATGTTGTTTTAAACCAGAGTGGTTTAGTGTTATTGGAGGAAATGGACCATCAAAGTCATTTTCTGTGATGACAACTACAAATTCTGTATCTTACTAGCACCATTACCTTTTCCCTAACAAAATGTGATATTAAAATGAGTGGAATGAAACAATACGTATAATCGTCATAGTATAATTTCCCATTTCAAAGATGCCGAATAGTGACATAACGTAATGTTTAAATGAAGAAGTGAAAAATAGAAGGGAATTGTGAGACGATAGATTTGTGAGGGGTGAATTGTGAAAGGAAGTGGTGGGTGCGCTGAAGGTAACGAATAAGTTTATATATTTTTTCTTTATTAAATTGCATTAATTTGTATTACTTTCATTGAATATGTCAGTTGCTAATTACATTTCGTAATACATACATCACAATATAATAATAATAATAATAATAATAATAATAATAATAATAATAATAATAATAATAATAATAATATTTTATTGTTTATGGACTTGTAGAAAGTATCAAGCGAAGTCTGTCTAGATATTATTTAATATTACAACAAGTTAGTTACATAATTTAACCACATTCACTTACAGTAATAATTTAATATGTGTACGTTATTATGATAAATTATATGTTAAAATATATTAAATTTATTAATATAAACGATTAAATTAATTTACGTTATAACAGGAATTAAAAGAGTGTTCTTGATAAATTACATGATTAATAAAGCATGCACGTGTTCAGATTAAACATTAAAATAATTTACATTTTTGAACTACACAAAGTGTCATTACCAAATTAAAAATAACATTAACACCGCATTACATTAAAAATACATTAATACATTAGCAGATTATGAAACAACAGCTAAGTACAAAAGTACTAACTTCGAATAAGAGTGTGTAATCCTACTGAAGTTGATTAATTAATTTCCATAAATCGAATATCTTAGATGTTAATAATGATTGTAAGTGTTGTGTTTTATAGTATCCCTAAATAAGTTAATGAGGTTAGGTTTCCACGCAGCGCGTCGCGGCGGCTGTCGCTGTCGCAGCTTCCTGATGCCTACGTAGGACACCCCACGCTCTTTATCGCGGCACCGTAATTTATCCCTTGTCGCCGCCGCCGCCGGTTGTAGCTCACGCAGGGAACGGCCTTAGAAGTCAAAGCTCACAACAAATCATTTTTCGCAAATATCGTGCTTCCTATTCATTTTATTGTAAATAACCGTATTACAAGTCTTGAATAGAAAAAGCTATCTAGCAAAATTGGTATTAAACATTATTTTTATTATTAATGTTTTTTGTGATATTTAAGGTCACAAATTTACAACAAAAAATGATATTTTGAAGGTGATATTTTTGAAAAAATCTCAATTTACAGTAATAAAACTGGAACAAGCTATACAATCACTTTAAAGCACTGTCTAAATATTTGATTAATTAAAGTTAAGAAGTATCGAACGTCTAGAATATTTGACAGTAGAGCTCTGTGGCACCACATATTGAGTGTCGAAGACATTATATTGGGAAAGATTCAATAGAAATACCCATGAAACACCAAGATATCAGGCCCATACCTAATTTTTAAGCTTTTCCAAGTGAAGAACATTCAAAAGTGGTAGTAGTAGTTAAAGCAGTGATAGTAATCGTCGTCGTCGTAGTAGTAGTAGTAGTAGTAGTAGTAGTAGTAGTAGTAGTAGTAGTAGTAGTAGTAGTAGTAGTAGTAGTAGTAGTAGTAGTAGTAGTAGTAGCAGTGGTAGTGTGATTGAGAGTGGGACTGGCACTGTTAGGACTAGTGCTTAAACCCATTCATATTTCAAATTAACTGACAGACCTACAGATCACACATTCAACGTCGCATCGTAATTCTACAATCATGCACACAACAGCTGGCTGGAGCCAAACTATGGGACAACAAAATTCCATAGATCTATTACGGTTTCCCGAAAGAGTTCACTGTGAGACATAATGAACGAATTAAGAAAAATAAAGGATGCTTTTCTAGATTGCCAGTTATACCATTTAATGAATGTTCGTAATATAAAACCGATTAATACAATCCATCGGTACGACCTAATAATTTTATTTCAAAAACCCCACTTCCCAGTGCATGAAATGTATAGACCGACGAGTGGGTGCGTGGGAGGGCGCGTCGCGCCGTCTCCGCCTGGCTCGTCATCCAAGATGCATGAGGCGAACGCAAGGAGACTTTGATGGAGACGGATTCGCACCGCATCGCCATGCGTGACCCGACTCTCGAACGACCTCGCCCCCCCTTCGCGCCCGACCGCCCATCCCCCCTCGCGATGAAGGCTCCTGCACCTACACTCGCACCGACCCTCCTCACCCCGCCTCCCTAACGTTCTCGCCCCTCCTTCCGCCCTCCCTGCCCATCCCCCCTACGAAGGCCCCTGCAGCAACACTCACACCGCAGCAACACTCACAACACAGCACCTCTCCTTCCCCCTCCCGAAAGTTGTCGCCCTACCTTCCGCCCACCCTGCCGATCACTTCTACGAAGGCCACTGCACCTACACTCGCACCACACATCCCCAACCCGCATCCCGAACGTTCTCGCCCCTCCTTCCGCCCTCCCTGTCCATCACTTCTACGAAAGCTCCTCACCTGCACACGCACCACATCTCCCCACCCCCCATCCCAAACGTTCTCGCCCCTCCTTCCACCCTCCTTGTCCATCACTTCTACGAAGGCTCCTCACCTGCACACGCACCACATCTCCCCACCCCCCATCCCAAACGCTCTCGCCCCTCCTTCCACCCTCCTTGTCCATCACTTCTACGAAGGCTCCTCACCTGCACACGCACCACATCTCCCCACCCCCCCATCCCAAACGTTCTCGCCCCTCCTTCCACCCTCCTTGTCCATCACTTCTACGAAGGCTCCTCACCTGCACACGCACCACATCTCCCCACCCCCCATCCCAAACGCTCTCGCCCCTCCTTCCACCCTCCCTGTCCATCACTTCTACGAAGGCTCCTCACCTGCACACGCACCACATCTCCCCACCCCCCATCCCAAACGTTCTCGCCCCTCCTTCCACCCTCCTTGTCCATCACTTCTACGAAGGCTCCTCACCTGCACACGCACCACATCTCCCCACCCCCCATCCCAAACGCTCTCGCCCCTCCTTCCACCCTCCCTGCCCATCACTTCTACGAAGGCTCCTCACCTGCACACGCACCACATCTCCCCACCCCCCCATCCCAAACGTTCTCGCCCCTCCTTCCACCCTCCTTGTCCATCACTTCTACGAAGGCTCCTCACCTGCACACGCACCACATCTCCCCACCCCCCATCCCAAACGTTCTCGCCCCTCCTTCCACCCTCCTTGTCCATCACTTCTACGAAGGCTCCTCACCTGCACACGCACCACATCTCCCCACCCCCCATCCCAAACGTTCTCGCCCCTCCTTCCACCCTCCTTGTCCATCACTTCTACGAAGGCTCCTCACCTGCACACGCACCACATCTCCCCACCCCCCATCCCAAACGTTCTCGCCCCTCCTTCCACCCTCCTTGTCCATCACTTCTACGAAGGCTCCTCACCTGCACACGCACCACATCTCCCCACCCCCCATCCCAAACGTTCTCGCCCCTCCTTCCACCCTCCTTGTCCATCACTTCTACGAAGGCTCCTCACCTGCACACGCACCACATCTCCCCACCCCCCATCCCAAACGTTCTCGCCCCTCCTTCCACCCTCCTTGTCCATCACTTCTACGAAGGCTCCTCACCTGCACACGCACCACATCTCCCCACCCCCCATCCCAAACGTTCTCGCCCCTCCTTCCACCCTCCTTGTCCATCACTTCTACGAAGGCTCCTCACCTGCACACGCACCACATCTCCCCACCCCCCATCCCAAACGCTCTCGCCCCTCCTTCCACCCTCCTTGTCCATCACTTCTACGAAGGCTCCTCACCTGCACACGCACCACATCTCCCCACCCCCCATCCCAAACGTTCTCGCCCCTCCTTCCACCCTCCTTGTCCATCACTTCTACGAAGGCTCCTCACCTGCACACGCACCACATCTCCCCACCCCCCATCCCAAACGCTCTCGCCCCTCCTTCCACCCTCCTTGTCCATCACTTCTACGAAGGCTCCTCACCTGCACACGCACCACATCTCCCCACCCCCCATCCCAAACGCTCTCGCCCCTCCTTCCACCCTCCTTGTCCATCACTTCTACGAAGGCTCCTCACCTGCACACGCACCACACTTCTCCATTCCGCCAACCGAACATTGTCGCCCCTCATTCCACGTCTCGCGCCACACTTCGCGCCAACTCACTCAACTTCGTGTCACGGGGAAGATGCTAAATTTGCCCGAATGTTTACGCCCAAAAGAAAACTTTATCGTTTGTAAATAATGTCGAGGGGAATGAACAAATAGATTATGAATATGGTGAATATGTAAATGAATCACAGTAGAACGCAGAAAAGTAGATGGGAAAAAGTGAGATTAAAGGGATAAAGACGTGTAAGCTACAATAATGGAAGAACAATTGGTATAAGAATGGGAGGAAATAAACAAATACTCTGAAAGATAGTAAATTGCGAGAGAGTGAATAGTAGGAGATACAAAAGCGTGTTATAGGGAAAACATGGAACATTATGCAATGGTTATAACGGATATAAATACAAAATTTGTTTATACAAAGAGAATCTGGGAAACAAAAAAAATGTAAAAGCAGAGAATAGTAATGCAGACTGGTTTCAATCAGCGCAAGATAAATGTGGAGTAACTGAGAAATCAAAAGTAGTGGTTCTACAACGGTGTACTATTTTTAACTGTTGCTGCTGTTGAAAACTCACAGTGTTAAACGAAAATGACACCGGCAACATATTTTTCTGCAGCTTTTTATTTATTTGAAAATATTTAAAGAAAAAAAGAGCCGTCTTTGAATTTCTTAAACGAAATTGCAGGAAGAATAAGCAGATATTACGCGAAAACCACTCGTTATTTTGAAAAAATATTTTTTCGTGTTCTTTTTTCAGATCTTATTTTGTAGAACAACTTTTATTTATTACAAAAATCTCTATCTTTAACTCATTACTTCATCAGTCTCAATCTTCAACCCCTACTATGTTATCTGCTATCCCTACCTTTGCAATGTAATTTCTTTTTCAGTTTTCGAGCACACAGTGTTCGCAAAAAATAACAGAGCTCTAATTTTTGTACCGTTCTCTGATACATACGAGGAGCATATTAAAAGAAAAATGTCGAACCGTTTTTGAGAAAATAATTGTTTATAATGCTAAAATGGGATGCAAAATAAAGCAAAAATGACTTATAGTATGGGAAAATTGTACATGACAGTTTTTAAAGTTTTGTTTTTGAGGAAAATTCTTCATCATGGAAATCATCTCCATCTTGAATATGTAGCTGTATGTAGACTCCAACAGAAACTAAACTTTCGCAATATCCTGTAAAGCGGGGATTTCAACGAAAAATGAGTCCCGCGCTAATTTAAGAGTTTATAACGCAATTCGAGGAAAATGTGTAGTCGGAAAATTTGGAACCATTTTTGAAAAACGTTTGGAAATAATAAGTATTGATGTTGTATATCTCCAAAATCCAAGTATGTTTAAAACTCGCAGTGTCTCGTGTTCCTTGCGATCAATTGGGGTGTATCAAATTGTTTCTTGTAAGTTTTATCAACAACCGAGGTTATTAGCGACTACTTTAGATCCAAAATTCCAATACTTTGTTGATTGTACACTTGCAACTACGATCGTATATTCTGATTTAAGAATTCCTTTTCATTATTAAACATATTAAAGCAGCAGTGTTTAGAAATATTTTTACAAGATACCCTACAGAGATATGGAATCAAATGGATGCGCAGACAATGAGAAAACTCATAATAAATAAGGAATGTATAATAAGAAACCTTTGCACAGAGTTTAATGGTAAATAATACTTTGATTTCCTTACTGTACTTGTTTTACAATTGATCCATTTAATTGAGCATGATGACTTCATTACATTACTAGTAGGCTTCAGATAGTCCTCCGTTAAATAAGACATTTTATTATTGGTAATCTTTTGTAAATCAATGGTTAATGAGGATGGTATGGACTTGCTAGGCGCGAGCGCGTGCACACACGGACAGACGTTTTACTGTCGAACGATTTTCGGTTACAGGACTCAAAAAAAATGGATTCTGTATACACAATAGTTACATTAAATAACACACACTTCCTCCTTAAAGACGTGCTAACTAAGAAATTTGGGATCCACTGGGTACCCTAGACTTCCGGGGACTAAGAAGTTCCTTTTCTGCATTTACTACCAACAATGCTAAATTGCTCCATCGTACTTTACAAATTGTGTTCAGAGCTTAACACAGCTCCTGAGAGCAATTAACGAGATATCAGTAGATCGCCTCGAGACGTGATGCCCAACGTCTTGAGGGCAATGACTGTTGATCTTGGCAGAGCCTCAGAGGTTCTAACCGCCACTGGCAGGATTCTGGCGTTGGGCTCTTCTTGAATTTGGCCTACGAGGGGAATGACTGGTTGGGATTTACCACG
Source organism: Gryllus longicercus (assembly GCA_038098605.1). NCBI lineage: Eukaryota > Metazoa > Arthropoda > Insecta > Orthoptera > Gryllidae > Gryllus > Gryllus longicercus. Next base: position 672,385 of record JAZDUA010000641.1, read on the forward strand.
TTTTCCTCCCCTCATTCCAGAAGGCAAGACTCATCCTCGTGGCGGACAGTCTCATCGACCGCGTGGACGCCTTCCCGGCTTTTTATTACCCGGTCAGATTCGATTCGAACCCCTTCGGCAACGTGGAAAGTGGCTTCCGTGGACACCACAAAGCGCACCCGATTTCCGCATTGCTTTGTTTCAAACTCAGGGCGTAATTTTGGCCTTTGTGTCCTACCTGGTCGAACATTGTTTCTGGTCCAGTCTAAACCCGAAAGGGTTCTGAAAGAGTAATTCACAACAATCAGCGTTTCATCCTGTCGGACGCATCAGATAGGCTATCTTCCTACGACGCTATTGTGGTAAAACAGTGTCATAGTTTTGGAGCATTTTAAAAACTAGACATTTTCGTTCCCGAGTTATAGAAGTTATTTTCAACGGTAAACGAACTGCAGATTTGATTGCATTGATAAGAAAATAGTAACTCGCCCTTACCTCTACTCTTACTATTAGAAGCAAAAGGAGAGTTGAACAAAACGTGCGCATAGTGAAGCTACATTTACGTGCAGAAGCAAACCAAGGGGCCATCTCAGAATTTGCTCAATGGATCAGGGAAACTGGACAAAACCCTGATCGAGATGGGAGTTATGCGGTGGCCTTTATGAAGTTCTTATCTGCTCATGACGCTTTATTCTTGTTAGGCCAGTGAACGTGCATTGCCCTAGGATGTGATGCGCTGCGCCCCACGCGGGATTCGTCGTCGCCATCGAGCGCGTAACGCTCGACCCACACACCACAGCAGAAGGGCGCCGCCCTCGACAGCGCTGTCGCCACGAGGGGCCGTTCGTCCTTCTGCACCTCGGAGGCGACTTTGTCACACCTGGTCTGTGCTCAACGCTAGCGCCTCAGCCCTGCCGGCGATCTCTTAAATTGTTATTCCCCAATCGATCTCACTGATATCGCGGGCCCTAGAATTTGAAAGCAATATTTTAATTTCGGAGAGTGCTTTATATGAATCCCCTGGAATATTTTCAAAATTTTCAAATAAATGGGTACCCATTTTTGAGTAAACTTCGTTGTCGCATAAAGATCGCTTACGAGAAAGGTTTAAGTCTCATATTCACTAAAATCCCAGACGTTTTTAAAATTACGAAAGTGCATTTCTTGGAGTGTTCTTACAATTATAATATTAAAGATATCATAGAGATTTTTCCTTAATGAAATCTGTTCCTTAAAAATAGATATTAAAGTAAATTCCTGTTCATGAACCCTAAAACATGTGTCAAGTCTTTGGGTCTGAAAACTTGTTTTATTTTTTGTGCCTATGTAGTTAATGTTAACAAATATGTACAAATAGATTCCCAGGAGGGGTCACGTGGGAGAATTTGTACTTAAGGCTTGATTATTTATACAGTACAGTGTTGTTTTTTTTGTTGTAATCCTCATGATTTTCAATTTATTTTATTGTTTAAACGTCTTCTGTTCGCTTAGCAATGGTGCATGATGATTTAGTAAGAAAATAAACATCAAATTGTAATAAGTAGTGAAGAATATAACCATAATACCATTCTCGGTTATTTGATAGAAAAAATGTGACAAACTATTTTCGTGTGAAGCCGCTTCAGCTCGCGCATGTTCGCCCCTTTCTGGATTTGGAGGGGAAGTAGAGCGGAGTCAGGGGGGCGTTGCCCGTGCACTTAGGAGCGCCGGTCTCCCCGGGCGGGCAAGTAGCTCGTGCGGGCGCGGTATGACGTGCTTGCCATGGACAGACGTTTTGCCGTCAATCGATGTTCTGCTCTGCTCCAGAAAGCATTGATTCCGGCTACCCCACGTGCAGGAGGAAGCAATTTGGTATAGGATTTATCCAGTGACCCGGGCAGTGGTGGGGGGGGGGGGTAATGAGGGGCGGAAGCGACCTCGCTGGGGCGAGATCCGCCGCCGAGCAGTTGTGCCCTGTTTGGCTTCCATCGAGGGCGCCGGCGCCGTTAATGAGCGCTCGGCAGGAAGCGCCAGGAGCGCGGGGCGGGGCGGGGCGGGGCGGGGCGGGGTGAAGCGCAGTGACCCGTCCTGAGGTCCAGTGGCTGGCGACGCTCATCTTCGTATCAGCGCAGAGGCAGAGACAATGCAAGGAAAGGCGAAAGGGGAAGACAGACGGAAAATAAGTCACAATGCAAAATAAAGAGAAAATACACAAAAGAAGGAAAGTGCAGTAGGAAGAGATAAGAAACAAAAGAGGTAATATATTATCAAAAGTGGCAGAGATTTAGAATGAGAACGACAACAAAATATAACAATAAGGAGCGGATAATTAGAAAAAGGAAATAGAAAAGACAGGATGGAGAATGAGAGTGGTAACTCCAGAGAGGGATAATAAGATAAAGGTAACACAAACGATTCAAAATAAGAAAGAAGCAATACAGAAAATGGTGTACAAAAGGAAATGACCAACCATATGTAAAGTAAAAAGATGGAAATGTGAGGCTATTCGATACATTTTCTTCTCTTAATATTATTACTCAACAGTTTCTCAGGTTCTTTAGAAAAGCACAACTCTATTTAAGATCTAAAAGTGAATGATCTTACGAGAAAATCATCCAATTTACAAGAATTCATTATCTACAATATTATCGATCGATAAAGGGTCAGTAAAATATATCCTGCTAATCCCATTTTCGGAGAAATCATCTTATGTTCGAAAATTACAAAAAGTTTCCATTTCAAACTACAAAATTTAAGTTATTGTTTTAAACAATATCCGTTCTAAAAAAACTAGTTCTTGAAAAAATTATTGTACAACCATTTATATAAAAAATTGCTTTATTTGAATCTGAAATTTATGCAATAGCAATTTTTTTTTCAAAAAGTGTACCAATTTTTTCATAATATTTCCCATTCACATGCAATAATTCACTCCGTGTTTTCAAAAATAGCAAAAATTGCGTGTTGGAAAAATGTTGAGTTGGAACAATATTTTAAGCCTTGTCCAGAGTTATATCCGCCCGGCGGTTCTGTGGCGTAGAGGTGTGGGTGACGGCTAGTTAACTCGAATGATGTTAGTACGATGGTCAGTGCAGGACAAAATTGCTGGTTCAAAACATTTTTGCTTGTTTATGTGGTAATGCGCTGATGAAGCACAAGTACTCTGGAAAAGATAAGAATCTGTGATGAAGGGAACTCTGTGTACTTGCATTTCAGAATGACAAAGTTGTGACGAAGGCTGTGAATAGTTGAAATTAGGATTGGTTCCCGGCCCCCCGCAACCCCCACCAGAAGGACCGGGGCCTCTTTTCGGCTGCCATTTCTATCCCTTTCCCTTAGTCTTGCCACCCGTTGGAAAGCAAAGAAGAACCTCAATGGAGATGGTTTAAGAATGGAATAGTAGGCAAGAGGATAAAGTAAGAGAAAAGGAAGAAGAGAAAGAAGTGAATGACTCCCTAGCCTTCAAAATCTGATAAAAATAATTCAGTGTCTGGCAGTATAGGACAAGTAAGTGGCAGCTTTGACGTCCTTCACCCAGGCTTGCGACTGCAGCCTCTGACGCCTTCGGATGGTCACCACATCTGCCCGCGAATGCTCTGCAGGTAGGACGAAAAATGCGACTGAAATTCCAGCGACAGCAGGCGAGGTCAGTACATGTACCTTTGAATATTATTGCACACAAACGGCAAACGAGAAATAATTCGTTCCACAAACACAGTTTCCTAATTTCAAGATCTCTATACAGGTGTTGCACGCACAAAAACAAAGATTACCTTGCTGTCCTTTATGAGCAGCACACGCACCCGAAGCAGCCCCTTTGCGCCCCTTCTTCCCGTTTCCTTGGCGAATCTGCAGGCCGAGAAGGGCCGGAGAAGGGCAGAAAATTTGCGGGGTGGGAGGAATTCAATTTCGCGCGGCGCGCATTCGCACAACAGATAGGGGCGGAGGCTGCGATCTCTTTATGCAGCAACTGCGCTGCGGCGGAGGGCGGTGGAAAGGGGGGGAGCCCGGGGTACGGCGGAGATGTGAAGGGAGAAAGGGGTAGGGGGTTAGCAGATAGGATGGGCGGGAGGAAGGGTAGGACGGGTGTGGGTGCCGGGGGCCTAGAAAGGCGGGTGGGATCCAGTGGAGGGAGGTGCGCAGGGGGTAGCAAGGGGAGGGAGGCGGGCGGGGGAGGGAGGGGAGAGGGCCGGGGCGCAGGTGGGCGCATGCTGTTCTGCTCCGCTCTGCGCGCGAGGGGTTAATGGGCGCCGCCTTAAATTCCGCTCGCACGTGCGCAGGGCTGCCAACGGCCGCGCTCACACAGCTCACGTGGAGCGTCTTGGCTGCGGAAGACGAAATTGGGTTTAACACCGGAAAGTTGGCGAAGGAACATTCATTGCTTCTTAGTGTGGCGACGCAAGATTAGAACCTAATCTGATAAAAATATAATATGCGAGCAATGTACGAGTATAATTTAGTACATAATGCATATCTTAAGAAATCGCATTTATGAGAATTACGTTTTATTGTCCTGATGGACAAGAAAAACGCAATGTTCTTTTGTACAGTAAATGCTAGTTACAGGCACTTCGATGGGCCTCTTATTACGACTGGATTGTCCCAAGTCGGCATGTAGCTCAAGGCTTCGATTGATGTCACTGCAGAGCCTCTCATGGAAATGTTGTCCCGCCGGCGATAGGGATTTCGAATCCAGCTCGATCGAATGCAGCCGCTGTCAGGAGAATCCTAGCGGCTGGCTGCTCTGATCGGGAGTTGTCCGTGGTTTGTTCCGATCAAAAGCTTACCTTCCTCTTCCTTGCCCTGTCCTCATCCCTTACTTACACCCACCCTTAGATGCACTACACTACCGCACATTTCGCAAGACCAGTCGAGAGCTTAGTTTGTCCCGGCTGGGGTATTGTCCTCCTGGTGGGAGATTGTAGGTTGGCGCCGAATTTCACCAACCAGTTGGGGAAAATAACGCCACAGCCCATGATGAAACATGCCAGTGGACTTTGCGAGACTAATGATGGTAGGAGTTGACAGAACCCGAAACAACAACAATCAATCAATCAATCGTAATTCATCCTCCTGAAATGAGAAACCTTCCATCTCATTGAAATGCATGAAGCAGACATAGTCTTGATTATTGTTATATGGCCGAGGCAATTGACCGGTTTTGCAAATTCAACCAGTGAACTATTCCAACATGCTGAAGGTTTTTTACTGCTTAATAAAATGTGTATGTGAATGTATTGTTTACTAGTAAACTGCTGCAGCAAAATCCTACTCGACGAAACCTCTAATTGACAAATTAAACAAAGTATTTACACATGCAAATTGTTTTGCAAAAAGAGGAAATATTATATAAAAATTTAATGGTTAGCTGAGTCTTCTTTGTTTGTTAATTTTCAGTATTCCTAATAATGGCGAGAGTTTCTACGTTTTCTACTTTTTCTTGGTGTATTTTGTAATTTTTTTTAATTGTAACTTTGTATTCTGACTTTTGTCATCCTCTCGTGTATATAATACGCTGACGACAACAAATGTTAAAAATCCATCGATACACAACCCTGGAAGAACACTGTTGGAAATGGAATTGTCCCTTAGCCCTGCATCCAAATTATTTAAACCTGAAAAATCGAAATTTGCATTTTAATATTTTGGTATAGGCGAAAACAGTCGTATATGCAACCCACAATTCACATTCATCTGTAATACACTTTACCATTTCAATAATGAATTGCATTTTGTATTATTTTTACATTTTTCTGTATCCAAAGGAAGTAAATTCGAACACAAAAATTTGACTTTTACCAATCTAAATTACGATTATACAATTTAGTGAGAGCAATTCCCATGTTTTTAAAGGGATAATCTTACTTGTTCGATGTGATACTATTTTTCATTTGAATGGCCATTGTGGATCTTATAAGCATATCGGTTTTTAATCAACGTTACAATTCAGACGCCTGTGTACTTTCTCATAATGGATGACAAAGCCTGAGATAAACCGAGGATGCCTTGGAAACGAACTGTTTTCTCACGACGCTATAAATTTCTCTTGAAAACGTAACGCTCTTCCAGTACGTTTAACAGTTGCTTTATCTGCGCAAGACAAAGCACTAAAATTACACGACTCCCGGTTAGCGCGTTCCGGCAGGATAGACGAAGTAATGTGTTAATTACGGCGCTGCGCCACGCTGTAATTCATCTGTCTGAAAGGTGGAGGAACAATTAATTATTATTAGGTGGTTGTAAGAAAGGCAAGGACTTGTTTACCCAACATGGGACGGAAAGTATAAAATGTTTCGGCAGGTAAATTCTAACCAAGGTTATAAAATAATGGTTGTGTTCCAATTTTATCTGATTAATTATTTTCACACGAAATATTATGCCACATCTCAAGAGAGAATGCACATTTGTAAAATACAAACAATGGGTTGCACGAAAGCTGACAGAATTGGAAAGAATTCTGAATGCATAACATAATGAACTTAATTTAGTGTTTAATTCAGTTACATGGATAATCCATTTGAGGTTTGACTCAATTGGAGGCCCAGAAATTTTGTTACATTATCATCACTTAATTGCGTATTGTTCATTTTCAATGGAGCAAACGACTGTCGGTTTGAAATGCAAAAATGCATTAAAACAGTTTTTCCTTAGTTAACTATTAATTTGTTTTTACGACACAAATTGGAAACTTCTCAAATCGTACTATTTATTGTTTAGATTTGTTAAAATAAAATAGGTTAGAACTAACTACGACGAGGAAGTAAATGCCATTCTGTAACACCACTCGTTATTTATATCCAAGGATATTGTTAACTCTGTCTCCTTACGAATTCTTCAGAAAAAAATTCTCTAACTCGTGGTGTATCCAGAATCTATTGATTCTTCCTACCAAAAAATCGACGGCGAAACGTCCATATGTCCGTCTCCGTCTGTGGACAGCGCTAGCACCTGAACCATTGCGCCGATTTTCTTCAAAACCGATATTCCCCAATCGATCTGAATGAACTCGTCGCTTTGCGAGTTTCAAACGGATATTTTGATTTGTAAGGGTACTTTACATAAAGCCTCAAACACATTTTCAAAATTTTCTCAAAAACGGCTCCAAATTTTGTTATTAAATTTCGTTGTTGAATAGTGCAAAAGACGTTTAAGAGAATTGTTTACATCTCATTTTTTTGACTTTCCTGATTTTTCGAAAATTGTAAAAAATGTTTTAAAACTACAAAATTGAAGATATAAGTTTTTGGCTCAGAAAAATTCTGTTGTACTTAACAAAAGGTCTTAGGTCTTAAAAAAAGGTCATGTATATTTTTTTGTAAAAGTTAGTAGTTTTTGCGTAAATTGCACTTGAAATGTACTATTCTCTCTTTTTCTCAAATAACGCTTAACATTTTTTCTTCAAATTTTCTCCACCTATGTAAGAATGAACTGTAAGAACTATAGTGCGTGTCCCAATTTGAAGTATTGCTCTTTTTTTGAAAATTGCAAAAGTTCAAAACTACAAAATTGAAGATATTTTTGCCTCACAAAAAGTTTGTTGTAGAAAACTAGCTTTTTAAATAAATAAATAAATAAATAAATGAATGAATAATAAATAAATAAACTAGTGGTGCTATTCCATTCTATGAATGGCAGACTTTCTCGCAGTATTTAGTTTCCTAATCTCTTTAGCCTGAACTACAATTTCAGTTGTCACTGTATCTCTCTCTCTTTGGGCGCCCAAAGGATATTTTTTCGCAATTGCTACATTTTTCGACTTAATGCAAGAACTGAAACCACCATACGCTTATTACTATTATACAAGTGCGAGTCCTATGTGCTACCCGGGTGGCTGATTAGTGTTTTTCGGACACAGCTCTTCGCAGGGGACCATAACTTGTTCGAGTCTTGGTCGGTGAATATTATTTGTCACAATTCTCTGTTGCCGGAGAAAATAATTGAGAATTCCAGAAAATTTATTGAAAACTATTAGAAGCAATTTTAATCGCAAATACTATTAATGAACATTGCTAATCTGAAAGTGTTTGTTTGTGATTTTCGAATTTTCAACTTCTAAATAATTTTCTACATCTCTTATTGGATTAGTAAAACATCTCGACTAATCAATTATTGTCTTTTGACGCTTATGACTATTATAGATGTGCCAATTCTCTGTATAACGAAGTGGTTAAATGGGAAGTTCGGACTCAGCATTTCAGAGGGAAAGGCCGCTGGTTCGCGCCTGGCTTGGGAGTAAATGTTTGTAAGCACTCTCTATTACCTCAGACAAGCATTGAGAATTTCAGAAACTTCGTTGAAAATCATTTAAAGCAATTCTACTTGCATATATAATCGGTTAAGTTTCTAAAAGAAACTCGAAGCGTCTGTTTGTCATTTTCGTATTTTGAAATTGTAAACAAGTGTGCAACTCTTGTTATATTTGTAAAACTTATGTCACATCAAGTCAGTTGTTCAATATAATATGCAAATCAATATAATATTGCGGAGCGTTTAGAATAGTTGCGAGTAAGTATGTGCTTTGGCAGCACCAATTGGTTTTGAACGTCTTGAATATGTGACACAATCTGTTCTTTATTCTACATACGCTAATATCTTTGTTTTGGTGGGCTGAATATCCGTAGGTTCTTTATTTATGAATTTGATATAATTTTTTTTTAATTTTTCTGACTCTTCTCTCTTACCTCATATATAGGGGTGAATGAATATTGAAGTATTGGCCTAACTAAAATGTGTATGCTATTTTTCGACTTTTCATGTTGCCTTTTTAAAGTGTTTTTAAGTGTAGTGACTTCAACGCTTCTCTGGCTACAAAATTAACGTTCTCCCTTAGTTCCAGGTCCTAGCTTAATGTAACTAACAGATATTTACAACACGATACCTATGTATGCTTACGCCTCCCATATAATATTCCAAGCGATCGTTCCTTATTGCTTTGGAAAGCCAAGTAATTTACTTTTTACGGCGTTTATCTTCATTTAATTTATGCTAGCCTAGGTGCATGCTATCTAGATCGTTTTGAAGTATGAATATATCATCCAAATCGTTCTGTTAATGAATTATGCAATTGTCTTCAAAATTAGCGCGCTGTTGACTTAATACAAAGAGGAAGGTCGTTGATAATTTCCAGAAATGACCGCGGTCCTAAAACACTTCCCTGAGAGACTCTGAACGTAATTAAAGTTTCTTCTAATAGTTTATGTCGAATTTGGACTTGCTGAATACGATTTATCAAGAATTCCCGCATTAAAGCTACTTGGCGCATTTGAACTCCAATAGACGCAATTTTCTAAAGCAATATATCATGAGAAACAAGAGCAAATGATTTTGAAAAATCTATAACAATTACATATGTTCTCTTTTCCGATTCTACTGCTTTAGCAATATCTTGACCCGATGCGATAATTTGGCTTTCACAAGGAAAGGATTTTCGAAATCCATGTCGCATAGCCAACCTAATTTGTCCCATACCCGTCGTAAGAAGGCAGATATCAGATCTTGCATTTACAAATCACAGCTGTTAGGCTTACTGGCCTATAATTAGAAATGCAATTGCTACTTTTGGTAAATATTGGAACCAAAATGGCACTTTTCCAATCGTGACGCATTCTACAATTGTTTATGCTTATGTGAAGTCATCGGGCCGTCTGTAACCATCAGCTTCCCTTCAATTTTTAATAGTTCTCCTGCGATACCAAATCCTAATGATTTATTTTTGTCCTTTATCATGAATTCTTTCTCTAGTGAGCCGGGATTGCACTTGGATTTTTTCTCCTTCAGTTGTGCCGAAAATGCTAGAAGTACGGAGATAATTTTCTTGGGCTGTACGCTTTTGGAGTATAATTTGTTTCAAAAGTGTTTGGAAAGGGTGGCAAAGTGAAGACCTGAAAGTATAGCATTCGCTTTCTGACCTTTCTCTTTAATTCTAGAAGATTTTTCCTTGTAATAAGCTGGATCCCTATTCTCTCTGACTTAGTTGAAACAAATAAATCCCTGCTTGTAACCCTATAATTTTAAAAGAGTTCTATATTTCCCCCACGCTTCTGCCAGGCGATTCACATGGGCTTCCCTATTAAACAGTTGACTGACAGTTTACTTTGTCGGCCCTATTGTACTGAAATAAACTTTATCTTGTTTTCAAGCACCTACCTCTCTGCCATCTCCGCTGCAGTAACATCCTCATGATCACTAATACCTGTTGCCGTTGCGTGAGCGATCAACATCTGCTGTGGGCGAACTAAAACACATCAAGCACCGTGCAAGCCCTTGTAGTAACATCAACTACCTGAGTTATTCCGTTGTCCCGACCGAGCTGGTTAATGAGTGATTGCCTATAGCTTCTTGTATCTAAGATCCCTTGCCACAATACCCTTGGTAAATTGAGATGTCGTGAATGAGATGTCCTCCTGATATATTTCCTGAATGTAGGACCGGTTTTCGAGTTATTTGTACTAATTTGTGCATTGCTGTTCAATCTCTCCTCAAAGAAGCGCAATAAACAGAGGCTTTATTTAAAATAGTTTTCTTCCCCTGCCCTCGTACCTAAACACACAAAATCGCATGTAAATCATTAGTAACGATTTCAAAACTATTCAAGTTTTTTTCTTACGCAAATGGAAATGCCACCTCCTACTTCATCTTCACGCTTCATTCTGTACGTCATGAAACGTGAACTAAATATTTCTGCATTGTTTATATCCTCCACTATCCAAGAATCTGTGCCTATTATTACATCAGGTCCGTGAGTATCAACTGGTGTATCGAATTCAACATTTTTGTTGGATACTCCTTCAATTCCCCTTCCGCAGTGTCATGGCCCTGTCGCCGTCTTCCTGTTCCGGCAGCGCGGCTCCGCCAAAGTGTTGAGCGCCGCACTCGGCACCTCGCTGCCGTCCTCCTCCGCGGCAGAAATTGCGATTAATGTTTCTGCCACGTTGGCAGCTAGCAGGTGGCTGAGGAAAGGGGCTTCCATTATCCAATCAGAGGCTTCTATTTCTGCTGACGTCACTGCACAGTTGCCGATAATTATTAAGAAAAAATATGAATCTTAAAGCGCGAAGCAACTGTAAATTGAGGAGTGCCATTACTTCTTTGGTTATGCATCGTGTGTGTGGTCCTGTGTCCTTAAAACACACAAACAGTCTACGGATTGTTTGTGTCTTTTAATGGCGATTTGACTCTCACTACTATTTTAATCTGATGTAAGAACGACCGCAAGATCACGTGTCTGACATCGAAGTAAGTGGCAACATCATTGCCCCCCCCCCCCAGCTGTCAAGTAGACAGAATTCCGAGATCGATCTGATAAATATGTAAGGATATCGTTAAAACTTACGGAGCAAACCAACCTTAAAAAATAAGAGAAACTCGGAGGCTGTCAATTAAGAATGCTTAATATTCTTTTATTGGTGATTTCTTTCATAAATACGTTATATGTAAATCCATTTGAATAATATATAAATAAATTCATATTATTTTACTTTAATTACTTCTTTACTTACATTAATTTACTAGTTTCTTGACGAAAATAGTTATATCACAAGTGTAATAAATAAATAAATAAATAAATAAATAAATAAATAAATAAATAAATAAATAAATAAATAAATATTTAAGACATTTAATATTGCACACTTCGAGAGTACACGTCTAATTAGTTAAAATAATTTTTACCTGCAGATTAGCGTCAATTAATTGAAAAGTACGCATGTATCAATGGTGTGCACTGTGTAGCAAACAGCGCTTCGAAAATTCGATATATCACCCACTGACGCACGTAAGAATAACACGTTGCCTGCGGAGTCCCCGGCCCATTTGATTGATTGTCAGCGATTCCGGGCGCGTCAACACCTAATGTCTGAACGTGAGAGTAGGGGTTGTTTTTTGCTCGGGAGGGGCGGCGACGTCTCCGCTGAATGGAGAGATCCGGCGCCGACCTACCGTCGACTAGCGGGCTCTCCCCAACCAGGACTCTCCCACCAGCGGGGCACCGCTGCGGCTGGGACAAGCTCGAGGCTCCCGCGCGGTCTCCGGCCTGCAGGGCGCGTTAGTGTACGTGTAGGGGCTGACAATAAGACAAGGAGGGAGAAGGAGAGGTCGCCCGGAGGCCGTTGGTTGGGCACTGCTCCTTCATTCGCCTGGTGTTGATCGGAGAATCATCTGGAAGCCCCCCTCCCGGCCCCTCGACCCGAAAGGCAGGAGCATCTACGCGCGGGAGGTGGACAATTCGATTTTTGCCCGCGACTGCACAGCCGGCGCGCAGCCGCTGCACAGTGGTCCACTCACGAAATTCTAGGAGCCAACAGCGTCCAACCAGGTGGATTATACATCATTCACAAATAATCACTTATCATCTAGGTACACATCGGATTGGTAACATTGTTGTTTAATCGTTTCATGAATGTATTTATATTTGAAGGAATAACAGAATAAATACTAATCACATTAATAATTGTATATTGTATATTAAAATTACAATGATGCAATTTGTGAAATTTATTCGTATAACATCCTTACTCACGCTCGGGAATTTCTCGAATAAATTCACTCATTGAGTTGCAAGTCGTGCATTTACTTGAGAAATTTAAACGCTTTTGTTGAAATAGGCTTTGATAACTAAAAAGAAATTCCTCGAGAAATATTCAATCTCTACAAACAACTGAAATAAACTTCGTGACAATTGAGACTATACGTCGCTTTGCTACTGTTGAGTTTCAAAGACAACAAATTTGATCAAACACGAATAATTTGAAAATGTATATTGTGGGAACATTAACATTTAAGTATGGTGAGGAATTTTCAATTTCCTGTGAACATTTTGTTCTCGCTGGATCACTCCCTCAATTCGAAACTGTTTGGGATCAAGACGCTAACGCAATCTCCCCTCTTGTCTACTGACTCTGTTCGGCGTCGCCGCGGCCACTGACGCCGCTATTAACTCCGGCGCCATCACCTTCGCCATCTACGCCGACTGCAATGCACTATCTACCACGATTATCGCCGGGTCTCAACACGCAGTTCTTCTTTTTCACACTCCTTTTATTCATCTTTACTTTCTCGCTACAGAGTAGCCATGATGCATGTTTTGTGGGTCCTTAATACCGAGAAATCGATTGACGGCAAAACGTCTGTCTGTCCCTCCGCCCGTCCGAAACAACGTTAATGGCTAAACCTTTCAACCAATTTTCTCCAAAATTGATCTCCAATTGTTTTGGCTGAGGTCATGGTCCCTGGAATTTGAAACCGATATTTTAATTTTGGGGCGTACTTTACATGAAGCCCCTGGGTCATTTCAAAATATTTAAAAACAATACCTCCATCGTCATTAAAGTTTATTGTTTATTGTGTGAAGGACGTACAGGTCTCATGTACGTGAAAAATCCACATTTTTCTAAAGTTACAAAACGTTTTTTTTTACGTCTTCCTACTACTAAAATATTAAAGATAGATATTTCCCTATTAATGATATCTGTTCCTTAAAGAAAGATTTAGAAATAAGGTCTTGTATAGTCGATGACAAAAAATGAGCGATGTCCTGGACCGAACTTTACCACAGTTTGGCTACTCGACAGGGAGACATAAGCTCCAAATTTACATTTCATCTTAGATTAAAATAATATTTAATATACAATGCAAATAATTTACTTCGGCGAACTGTCTAATCTAGTTATTTTTTTAGAAAAATTAAATCACTTTAAAAACTACCTTTTAGAGCGAGTTGCACAAAGATAGTAGTTTTCTGTTACGAAATATATCTTGTCAGATGTCCGAATACAAAAATACTATATGGTCAAGGAACATAAAAATAATTTAATAAAAATAGCTTTGATACATATAATGCTAAACATATTAAAAGTATTTAATAATTTATGTTTACTAAACAATAAGAGTATTTAAAGTTTATTTAGTCAAATTTTAAGTTTTCTACTACAGACATTATTGGCAACTGCAGCTCTAAGCAAATGAATGATTTCTTATCTTTTGTTTTGGGGATCACAATTAATTATTTCAAGTCAATATAACGTAAGGATGATTGCATTTTTAAGGGCTGTTCTTTTCCGCGAATAATTAAAAGCATATGTGATAACTAGTCTGAGGAATTTTATGTGAGTTAGGAAGGAGATATGATACTTATACAATAAAATAATTTTAAATATTGTTTGCAACGCAAGAAACTTGATTGCGTTATCACTTCTGGGAACACACATCAATACAATATATTACTTACTTGTAATATATGTTTAATTTCCAATCCAACGAAATGAAATGAATATTTCAATTTTTTTAAACAATTTTTATTTTCACGTTCCGATATTTTCATTTTTGGAAGACGAGCAACGCACACAATGTTTTTCACATGTCATCGGAATGAAATCGTATTACACCCACTTCCTCTAAATAAGCAGGCCTATGCAAATGCTGATTTCGCTAATCCATTAAGAATCACTAGCGCACCTACCAAGTAATAAAACATTTGAAAATTGTGATTGCTAATATTGTTTCTAAATTTTGTAAAACTTGGGTTATTTATATCACGATAATCTAAAGAAAACTAATAGGGAACCTGCTCTGTAAAATATCGTTTCAAAATTGAACTTATTTTTAAATTTTGAGCTTATTTTTTATATTATTTTGCATTTTTTACTTTTAATAGATTTTATACAAAATTGCCAATTACGTTATTGGATATATGTCTACTATCGCAGTCTCAGTGATATTACACTCAAATTTATAATTCTTTATTTTGAATTTTTAATAATTATTATAAACAATATAAACAATTAAATTTTACACTTTTTTAAAATGAAATTCCTATTGATTGTTTATGTTCTTATGTAGTATATTTCATGCAGAGAAAATTTCGGAAAGAAAATTTAAACAACAACACAATGGCTTCAAATTCATTATTCATTCATGTTTGGTAGCTCTCTTTGGAGACATTAAATTCGCAAGTAGGTTTCAAGGCACCTGAGGAGAGAAATGTAAGCTATCGCTGTTGCCTTCGCGACCAATGTCCATGGTCACCATTGCGTTTCTCTTATTTAAATCTACGGGTTCCGGAAGTAATAGTAAATATTTAAACATTAACTTAAGAATACATTTTGCATACTATGAAATAGAAATGATGAAACGACTAGAGTTTTAAAAAGCTCTGTCTTTAGCATCATCAATAGTTCTGCTGGAAATTGTAATTGGATTTTCTGTCTTTCGTCAATAAAATGCCCAATGACTAGAGAATTATGTTATCTCGGGTAATGCAGAAGACATTACTTACATGTTATTGACTGGTCGGAAATATATTTTAATCGCAGAATTAACGCTATCCGTTAGTGTTATATACAAAAAATGTACAGGGGACTCCCGGCTAAGTTGGTAAAAAGTTCCTCAAATCAAATAACATATAAGTAGTTACATGATATCTCTAACATAAAAGTAATATTTTTGAGAGATTTTTCTACCCCGGACCCACCACCCACCACTCTACATCCAAAAACTTTTTGTTTTGGCCAACTAAACACTATTTTATCCAATTAAAAAATATGAAAATTAATAAAATAAGTTATACTATCAGAAAAATAATTTTCGAAATTTTTTTACTGTTGTAGAACCGTGAAACAGGCTCGAAATGAATCACAAAATTTCCTTTCACAACACAAATTGTTGTGAATTTTTTCATAATTTTTGACTGCTGGGCTATAGTTAAAATAAAAAAGAGTTTTACCATATCTCGCTTTAAATCTCTTTGCCTTTAATATTTTGGAAATAACTGCAAAAGTTCTGTACTTTTATTTTGGCGTTCATTGTTCATTTGTGTGCATTGTAGCACCACCCAGCAATATTTTGAGTTCGAAATTTTGTTACATATTCACATGTTCTTAAATCTTTCTAATCTTTTGTAAATCATACGGTAAGGAAAGACGGTAGTTTTTGACAGTTTATTAGAAATCATCAACACAAAACCTTGTATGTGTGATACTGGTGAATAGAGAATTACACCCAAGTCATACATCGAAGAGATTTCCGAAAAAATAGAAATGTGCAGATTATAGCATACACAAAGCAAAGATGTTGCAGCACACTTTCTAATCGAGAATAACGTGGAAGCGATGCGTCCTAGGTCTTTTAAACCAGGTTTGCATGTCCCATGGGGACACGACTTTTATTGAGGGCAAGCAATTTCTGACATGACGCGGTTTGTGGGGTGCGTATTGACAAATGGGGAAAATTGTGAAGGACAGTTCGGGTGCAGGTGAAGGATACATGGGGAATAGTTGGGAAATGAGCGGGGCCAGGTTGGACCCGAATTATGATCTAATGCAGTATTCTATTATTTACGACCTTTTTGATCGTTCTTTTACGATTTTTCAGAATAAGCTCTATTGCGTGCTTCTACTCCATAGCAAGGACGTGTAGAAAAGAGCAGAAGCCAAGACAATGTAAAATTAAATTGAAGAAAATACCGAAATTATCTTTCACAATAAAATTGCAGGGTATATTTTATTTTCTCTGCATTTTAATCTCAACGCTGACGAAAATTGGAATTTCTCTTTCACAGTACCGAGCCTATAACGTTGTGTGCCGGAGTCATTAGCTACTTGGCAGCGTCCCAGGCGCCGGAGCCAACGTGTCAGCCCCTTCTTTGACCTTCCTCGTGGAGGGAGCTCGCAGGGGCCCAGGACGAGGCGTCTACCGGACAGCCAAATACTTGGCTACAAATGGCTTAATTTTTTAACTATGGAGCAACAATTGAAAAATCTGAAAAAATTCAAATGTGTCCTGAGAGAAATTTTGAAGATATTTTCGTACACAGCCTAATTATGCTTCCATTTCTAGCAGAAACTCCACCAGCCGGGACAAGATCTCAGCCCCTGACTGGTCTGTTATGTGTGGTAGTTCCTAAAGTGGTCTTCTTGGCATTATGTCCTCGGAGAACATTTATCCAATTTTACATAAAAGCTTCTGGGTTGAGAACATTAGCACTAGGTCAGTGTAATGTGTGAAAACGGCTGCCCCGGTACGGGGCAGCATATAAAAATGGCAATGGACGCAACAAACGGTGAAGTCGCAACCTTTGGAGAGACTTCTCATACGAACTCAATGGAAAATAACACCATGTTTGCATTTCAAAATGGTCAAATGTTGCCGCAATATCAGACTGGGTACATTCCATTCCAGTCACAATTGAGTGTTAACTTTCCACAGCAGTGTGTAATGAAAACCATGGTGCAAACTCAACAGCAAGGTTTAACACAACCTGAAACAGTTCAACCGCCGCAATGACATCATGGCACTGCCGGGGTTCCGCTACCTCCTTCGGAACTGCAAAACTTGGACGAGGAGTCACTAAGCGCCGAAAAGAACTTGGAGCAGTGATTCTAGTGAAGCAGCTCAAGAAGAAACAGTGATTCTAGTGAAGTGTTAAGTGATGAAAGGCAGAAACGTTCGCAAGCAGAGGTAAATCAAATGCTTTATAACGTACCTGTGGGAAACAGATTTGAATCTTTAGATGACGTAGAGGAAAATGTTGATAGTGAATTCAAACCAGTCAAAATCCCCCAATTATTATTCAAATTTATAATAAAAGAAAAGATGAATTGCTAAACTATAAACTACTTAAAGGAGACATTGTGAAAAATAAAATTGAAAATTTTGAAGTCAAATATAGAAACAATAAATTTAAAGTGCAATTGACTAACATTTAAGACTTAAGGAAATATAAAAAAATGGCAAAAATAACGAGATAGAGTTCTACTCTTTTGAAGACCCATCTCTAAGGTCATTTGAGGTTATAATAAAAGATGTTTCGGAGTGTCTAGATGTCAATGATATTAAAAAAGAACTTAATGATAAATTCCCTGTATTAAAAGTAGTAACACTTCATGGTGAAACCAGAAATCTCCTACAGATAGTTGCTGTAGATGTAGAGAACAATGTGGCTGGCAGAGCCATTCTAAAACTAAGTAAGTTAGACTACTGTATAGTTAGAGTTTTTGTACGAACAAAAACGAAACTCCCCATCCAATGTACAAAGTGCTAACGCTTTAAGCACGCAAGCTGTTTTAACAACCCTAGATGCGTTAAATGCCTCAATGCCCACCACTATTCTTAATGTACACTCGCTAAATCGGGGGTAAAACCCTCCTGAATTATTGTGTTTGTCCTTTGTATAAGGCAGAATTAAACAAGAAACTTAATAAATCTGCAACTGGATCGAGATATAACGCAGGCCAGGCCAAGGTACTGAATAGTTCGCAAGGTGTAGATCAAGAGATAAGTTGTGAAAGCAGATGCAGCCAACCTCCTGTCTTTAACAGTGCCCTATTCCCTCCCCTACCCGAATGACCAGGCCCTTGGACAAGACCGTTAAATAATTCTCAAGAGTACGTTAGAAATACGACGGCGTTCACGAATCAAGGCATGGATATGAATAGATTAATCGAACCAATCACAAGTACTGTGATTACTCAAATTATGAATTACTATTGAACTATGAATTACTATTGAGCTATGAATTACTATTGAACTATGAATTACTATTGAACTATGAATTACTATTGAACTATGAATTACTATTGAACTATGAATTACTATTGAACTATGAATTACTATTGAACTATGAATTACTATTGAACAATGAATTATCAATTACTACAAATACATAATATGATTCAGATCACGTTACGAAAATGAATCGTAGCCAGCTCACGGATTTAAAATTATTAAACTGGAACGCAAATAGTTTAAGCAAACAAGAGAATATATTTAGGAACTTCATGTTTTTCCACGAAATACAAATAGCTTGCATTACGGAAACGCATTTCCATCCAACTGACAAATTCAATATACCTGGTTTTAATATATATAGAAATTATAGGCCTTCTTAAAAAGCTGCGGGTGGGGTCGCGATAATAATCCGCAAAGAGCTTAGTCACTCTCAAATTGAATGTCTCATTTCAGGCTGCCTAGAGACGGTAGCAATAAATTTTAAAACAGCCGATTCGGAAATAATAATAATAATAATAATAATAATAATAATAATAATAATAATAATAATAATAATAATAATGTCTAAAAACCACCACCTAATAAGAAATTACCAGAAAAAACCTTGGCCAAAGTATTTAACTCCAATAATAATAGTGCGTATAATAATAAAAAGAAGATGATTGTCATAGGCGACTTAAATAATAAAAATAAAGCATGGAACTGCAGAATTACAACAGAAGCAGGTCGTAAACTTTTACAGTTCGCCCAGAATCATAATATATTAATCCATGGCCCCCTACACCCACACGGTATCCATTTAATAATATACGCGCCCCGGACATTCTTGACACATGTCTAACCACAAACATAAATTGCCCCTTTTTTCACTCGGTAATACGTGATCTCGATTCGGATCATAACCCCATAATAATATCATTTCAGAGTTCCGCCCAAGTAAACTAATAAATGGTAAAATAAACTGGGAT
The DNA here is from genome assembly GCA_038098605.1 of Gryllus longicercus. Classification (NCBI taxonomy): domain Eukaryota; kingdom Metazoa; phylum Arthropoda; class Insecta; order Orthoptera; family Gryllidae; genus Gryllus; species Gryllus longicercus. The sequence goes on from JAZDUA010000641.1 coordinate 691,812, forward strand.
CTCTTTAGACTAAAAATAGCGACGCAATTTTTGTTCCCGAAAGATCCCAAAAACGGAACAGATATTGATCTACAAATTAATAATCTAATAGAAGCAATAAGCCTCGAGGTTAAAGAATCGTGTCAACCTGTGCTATGTAACAAACGTTCATCTTACTGGCTACCGAAACACATCGTCGACTTGATAAAAGACAAACACAGAATTAGAAGACTCTGGCAGTTGCATAGAAGGCCACACTTGAAAAGGAAATGGAACTCCCTATGGAAAGAAGTAAAATTCCTAATCGACGATCGCAGATATAGTTCCTTTAAGCAATTTTTAGCGCAAATTAGCCCCGGCTCACCTTTATGGATTACTATCAAAAAGGTTATCTGAGATCATTCTCGAATGCCACCATTGAAATCGGGCACTAGGATCCTCTGTACAGATGAAAGAAAAGCTCACCGACTTTATTCAAAATTTCCCTTGCTGATTTTCCTGAATTAATGGATATAGAAATAGCCTTGTTCGCAGATGACACTGTCACCCTCTCACAACATGTAGAACTGGTTATTGCCCAGGAACACCTACAAAATTATTTAAATACCGTAATTAAATGGACTGATAAATAGAGAATCCACATAAACCCAAACAAATCACAAGCAAAAATGTTCTCGCTTAAAAGATTCATAACCCCACCAACGTTAACAATTAGTAATAATCCTGTTCTCTGGCTAAACAATAACCAACCCGTGAAATACCTAGGAGTTAAATTAGATAGGAGACTAACATGGAAAAAACACATAATTGATATTGCTAACAAAACCTATGCAAAAATGGCCAAACTTTACCCATTAATAAATAAAAAGTGCATTAAGAATAGAAAACGGAGTGACCATTTTTTAATGTGTACTTCGCCCGTCGCTCACCTGTGCGTGCTAAGGGTGGGGAGGCGCTACAAACACGCATATTAAGAAATTGGAAATAATCCAAAACAAATTTCTAAGACTGGTCACCAAAGCCCCCTAGTTTATTTCTAATGTACAAATCCAAAGGGAATTAAACATTAGCTGCATTGAAATGTACATAAAGAAACTATCAAAAAAATGTATGTATGGCTTCAAGCTTGTCCTAGCAAAAGAACTTTCAACCTTGGCCGTACAGCTTATGCACCATCCAGGATATTGTCACGCTTTCCTAAAGATCGCTTAAAACCGCCATGAATTGCTGGTACTAAGGTATAACAATATATGGGAGCTTTGCGAAGTATTCACAAGCGAGGTATTTACTCAATGCATATTTTGGTATATTTTTGTATATTTTGTATACTTTGAATATTTTTGTAAAGGCAAACAGAAAATGTATATAGATTGAAAAATAAGCTCAAGTGAGTATACTTGTGCTCTGATGTAACTGGAAGAGACTGTTAAATTCCTCATGTGTATGTATTGTAATTAATAACTTCCGAAAGGCCGAAGGGCCAAACGGGTAAGGAATAATTTTAAAAAAATTAAACATTATTGACGCTAGGCGAAGAGCCAGTGCCAGAAAAGCCAATACGCTGCCTTTTCATAGGTTTTGAATAGCTTTGCATTTGGTCTGGTTGTGAACTTAAAATAAAATTGTAGTTAAATGAATTAGGTGCATTTGAGTTCACTAGTCATATCACAATTGATACTGGGGGGGGGATAAGTACTCTGAATGTTGCGGCCGAAACACATTTTTAGCAGAGGCTTTTTGATATGGATCGCAATTGCAAACAGTTCGAAGTGCTGTCGAGATAGCTTCAGGTAATGGTGGAACGTGCTCCATTTTGGGGGACCCAGGTCTACCCCATCATTCCAATATAAAGAACAAATAAATCACCTTAAATATTTGACAAAATGGTGTCAATCACTCACAGAAGAAGATGATACTCATTCAAAAGTCAGCTTGAAATCAGGAAATTAAATAAAATATGAGGAGCCGAACCTTCTTCAGACGGTAAAGAGCTTCATTTCGTCTTCCTCCTTTGGTCCTCCATTGTAGTTTTATTAAAATCTTTTTGTCAACCCTGCAAGCGTGATGGAAGCTTCGAATCTTCCGCAGCCGACCGTCGCCTCATCAGTTTCAATTTTCTTGACTGCCGGGACCAATCGTGGATCTCATCTCTACGATCTTACATTTTTGATTTCGTCATTTATTTCCGCTCTCTCTCCATCGTTACCTTCCATTTTGCCCGCCCTCCACATGATGCCTGCCATCGCAGATGCTTGCTTCTTGTTCGAGTGCAGTCAGCCAGTTGCCACTGCTTCTTGCCTCCCGTCCCTGGCGACCCATCGCGACGCCACCGCGCCAGACTCGTCTCTCGCTCGGCTTTTGATGTCCGGCCGGCGGGGGGGCTTTGTAATGGGATCTGCTCTCGAGATGGAGGCGACGGTGGCGCGCTCCGGGCGGCGGCGGCGGCGGCCGCAGGCTCTCGGGAGGCGCCATTTCGCACCAGGAGGAACGGCCACCGCCGACCCTGTTCGCCGAAAGCCATTTTTGTCGTGGGCGTTCACCTTGAAATGTGACTTTTCAGAATTCGGTTTTAAATGTCATTCAAAATTAATTTAAAGTGCGTCAGATATATCCAAAGAGCACATTGGTATAATATCATTTCTTTCTTGGTCGTTTACCTCATTTTTTGTGGGGAACGAGTTATCAAAAAAGCTTTAATTGGCTTACAAAACAAGCTAAACGGCTCTAAAGTATATTAAAGGTGTGCATTAGTCTGGGACTCAAAGGGCTCCATCGCAGCGCAGACGAGATAGCCCGACCAAAGGGAGATTTGGTTTGGCAAGGAGTAATTTTGGTTTTCAGGTTTGTAAGAGTAAACAGTTTATTTCTCTTACAAACTCTTTCTTGTAAAATCATAAAAATATCTATACATTGATTACTTGCAATTAGTGAAGTATGCTTAAAATATCTGGGAACATACTTGGGAAAAGTATTGTCAATAAATTATTTCGAAGATACTAGCTGCTTAAATTATCATAGGTGCTTTGTGCTTTGGAAATTGCAACGAGTGCTTTGTAAATTGTTGATAAATTCCCGACACGCGAAGTAAGGAGGGAATTTATCTGATTATTTCCAAAGCACGAGTGTTATTTAGTAGGACTATTCCACGAGTGAAATTATGATCATCAGAGTTCCAAAATGCGCCACATACTGAAAATAACTGTAAGCTTGTATTAAAATGAGAGGTTATGTTATAGTGCTAACGCGTTTCACAGGACATCGACGTAGCGATCGATGTATACCGCCTCCTAAGAGAGATGAGTCACTGTTTATGATTGGCCAGTAGGTAGAAGCGGTAAGAAAAATCGGATAGAAAAAGCGATACACTTTTTGGGATACACTGCCATGATTGGGAAATTTTGTATGTATAATTAAACACTACTGGCTTTAATTTCACGAGTGTGATAGTCTCTATAATCATCTTCACTACTTTATTGTGCAAATGTATCAAATATTAACTTCTCAATGAATATTGGTATGATTTTATTTTTCTCTGACACTAAATGTAAGCACAGATGAGAGCTTTGCTTTTTCTGAAATTCACTTAAAAGTTGTCGGTAGATTTCAATAGTACGAAAGAGTGAAAGTAGATGCGAGAACGAGAAAATGAAACTCACGCTCGGGTTGCAGAAATTGTGCTGTGTGATACTTTAATTAGTGTCTGTGAGCAGTTCTCCAGTAGCATTCATTACCTTTCGTGCTGTTCAAGATCCCTCTGTCATGTTGACGATATTGGAAATATTCTAAACTGTTTATCGTGTTCCTTCACATAACTGCTGCTCAAAAATAATTGTAAGGTGCAGACAACAATATAGAACAGATATTTTCCATTTTTAACTTTTTGGTCCGGTTTTTTTCGCCCCTTCTTCTGTAATTCATTGCTCTTTGCTCCATAAATTTTCTTGGCTCATTCTCTTACATTCTTTATCGTTCGTGTTGATTTATTTCGTCTATTAAGTTACTTGTGTCTTATATCTATGGTGCTAAATTGTTTGTTCACACTCATCTGGCACTAAGCCAATTACCACATCCGTGATTCTCTCTTCTGTACATCTGAATTCACTTTTAATATATTACATTGAAGATAAAAATAGTTTATTTTACGGCTACTAATCTTGAAAACGACAAAGAATTATGCAATATATTTCCACATTAAATAGCAGTTAGTGAATGAGAAATCGTCGCCACCATTATGAATTTAACGAGTATTCAAGTAAAATAAACTTAAATTAACGCTTTGTTTCCCATTAGAGGAAATGATAAAGAATACTGGCTTCTGTCGTTTCTAGAATACAAAAGAATTTTCTTTCGTTTTTAAACGATTGTTATATTTATACTTTTTCGTCCTTAAAAAGGTACGTATTAAATTTTTGAGGTTTGAAAAAAACGGTATATTTTGCTCTTCGTTTGGGTAGTTTTTAAGTTCTTCTGTTTCAATTTTTCATTTTTTTAAGTTTCAACATTGTAATGATACGTAATCGTGATCCACACCGCGAGAAATGATTGTTACCCCCAACTTTGTAAGATAAAGCAATTGTCAACTACGAAGTTTAAAGAGCGCGCCATCAGAATGAGCGGGTCGTACGCTCCGAGCAGGGAGAAAAGAGGTACGCGTTTGAGACCTCAATGAGTGATGAGGTTGATACGCCTCTCGCCAGAGTACTCAGTCCGATAACGAAACTTCTTCGTTGGCTGACCCTGCGCGCCAGAATGTTTCGTGGAGTCGCTCTAAGAAGGGTCCGTTTGGGCAGATCGGGAAACAAATGCACGTCAAGCAGAGCGATGCCATTGCGAGAGGTAGCCATTGATGAAGCCATTTACAAATGAGCTACCTGTAAACGAACGTGCTGGCAGAATGCGTGGTCGCAACTTGCAATTCATTGTTAGCAGTGGCCTAGCAGTAGCTGTTAAAGTGATCCCTTAGTAGTAATATATAAATTAATAAATGTCTTTTTTGATGGCGAGGCTCAAGCCATTTAGCCTGCTCTTCCGCCTGACCATTTTCAAAAAAAAATTAATACAATAGTGAATTAAAAGAAGGCCATTCAAAGAGAAAAACGTACGCAATTTGGATGAGGGTTTTTTTTCACATTGAAGACAAGAATGTAAACGTGGGAGGAAGGAGTAGATCGAAAAGGGAATACTCTCACAGCATTGATGAAATGAAATTTATGAGTGAGATGAAATGTATTTATTGTAAGTAAGGGATGTGTTAAAGTGAATGATAAATATATTAGTAAGGTATGAAAATGTATTCAAAATTTAGATAAATTATATTTTCTGACTCAGCAAATTAGGTTCAAGAAGGATTAGACGGATCTTGTATAAGTCCGTGAAAGGTTATTAAGTACTATTGAATGTTTCACACAGAGGTTTTGAAGGAGATAAGATTGCGTACGTATTATTGAATTTCCCCAAAAGAAGACTAGAAAGGGGGAAATATCGTCAGCATAAGAGCGAAAACGCATCGAGGTTCCTGAGTGAAATGGAAAACGTTGGAAAATAAAGTATTTCGTAAGTATACTACTTGTATTTCATAACAATAATATTAACAATATTAATAATATGAGAATGTTTTATAAAACTATTTGGTTTTTAAATTAAGTAAAAAGATGAGGATTAAAAACGATCAATTCATATTGTAGAAAAAATTTTCAATTTAAACCCGTACTTGAAAAGTAGATATTATGGAAATTTAGAAACTGTTACCAATTTGAATATTCCCAAGACATGAAAACCCGACCCAACATCTCCCACCCGTAAGCCATAAATATATACTACATTTATTCCTGGGACTGCAAACAAGGGACCATCCCGGCATGCACCTTAAGCGATTGAGTAAACCCAGGTAAATCTCAATCAGAATGGCGACTTAAGGCCAAGACACAATACTGTCAAAAACACAATACAAGTTAGCAATTTCAGTGCACACAAAATTCAAAAAAAGAAACGGAAACATTTTTAATTAAATATTGTGTCTTAACAATGGTGAAAGTTGTAAGAAACGATGAACTGAAACAGAAAGATTGCAAATTAGTTAAACACATCTAGGCAAAAATTAGTAATCTCTTGTAGAGTATTATTGTTATAGTATTAACTAGTAGAGATAATAAAGGTCAAGCTGGCAGCGAGTAACAGGTAAAAAGAATAATCTAGAGTATTATTCAAGCTCTACAGTGAGAGAAAACTGAATTATCTTACGAAATGAAATATTTAAGAACTGAAGATGAATAGAGCCAGATCAAATTTAGAACAGTCAGGTTGTAGCATTTAAGTACGTTACTTGTTTGCATAGCGTTTTCTGATTTGGATGTGTACTGATATGATACGATTGGCATGAGACCCACGGAAGCGGCCACAGATGGAGTAACGTTTCGTGCGCATTGTGAATGATTTTGAATTGAAAAGGTTGGTACACAAAACGTCTGCGTAGTACCAAGAAGAAATCGCTTTTTGTGTCAGGGGCTTCAAGATGCGCGTCTCTGCCTCACCCATAAAATAGCCTTTTTACTGCAGCATTATCATTCTTTCTCTATACTACGTACAAGAGGAAGAAAAATGTGAGTTTGGGGAAATTTGAGAAAAATACTGAACTTGATGAAAAAATATCCCTACGGACAAAGGGTTACTTAAGATAATTCTTCAAACAAACAGATATCACTGGAATCAGACTATCACCTTATAAATTCGATTTGTAGTGCTTTTTCCTTTATTATCTGCCTAATGTTTACATTTTTATTTTTTTCTCTCAATCTTGTCTGACTTTATCGCTTCTTCTTCTACATAAAAATGTTTTTTAACACGTGATTTCATGACGATTTGTGAGAACTAAAAATTCACTGCTCTAAAAGTTCGTTATTGCTAATAATACTATATATTGAATTTACCTACAGATATGTGTATATACAAATAAATGGATATTCGTACATCACAATCTGCATACAAGTAAACATATAACACAACATATTGTTGTGTACAATATTTTTCTAATTTAGTTATTGTAGGTTTGGTAAACCAAAGATATTTTTACTAGATAATATATTATTTAAACTTCATTTATTTTTTAAATAATTAATTTCTGAATTATAATCTTAATATCTAATCACCAAAATGAAGATTAAGTTTGAAATCGCAGATCTTTGTCGCGCTAGATCGATTGAGAAATATTAATTTTCGGGAAAATCATATGCACGTTTTGATGGGTAGCTTGTGTTGTCCATCAACTGAAAGACAGAAGTTTACAAAAACAACCCGTCTTTTATCTGCGCCCTCCGATAATTGCACTGAAATTAAAATCTCATCTGTTATTCGCAGCATTACATAACATTCTCTCTATTACTGAATAAACACCCGCACGCTACGCGAATAGTGAAACAGGTGACTCGCGCACGAGTGGAGCTTGTCGCCCGAGCGCAGCGACGGCGGAATCGCCTCGCGCACGTGCCGTAAACTAATTTTAATTCCCCGTGAGCGAAACGCAAAGCGTCTAGTATTAAAGTTATATCAATTAAAGATCAAATAAAAATACAAAAACGTTATGCATATCTCAAAATATTTATAGTAAGTAGTGTACATATAACATTGTAATATTAGTTTTTTCACAATTGTCAATAATAAAAAAGCTAACCGAACAGTTTAATATGGTGCAACGATTGAATAGATAAAATACAATTTCGATACTTCAGTTGGTGTGAACACTTTGGATTTCTTCTGCTTGTGATTCGTACTTTTTCTTTTTCAAAAAGTCTTGAACAATTTTATAAGAACCAATGTCAATGTTCTCATCAATATTAATGGTGGCTTTTAACATAGAGTAACGAACCCACAATGTTGAGGGAGCTCAATTCTTCGACAGATCGACTCTTCGACAGATACATTAAAATTATATGTTCAACAACAGAAGTTTTTTTTCTTCTTTCGTTGCAATACTTTTTAAATTAATTGCATTCTGAGGTGTATTGTCGTCTTGATTTCTCAGACAGCAAACGTATTTTAAACTATGTTGTCTCTGGCAAATCTTCACATTGTTAAATGTAGTTTTTTGACATAAAAAAGGTAAAAAAGGAAACAAGGAAGAAAAAATACAATATCATTGAAAATTTCCCAGACACAGTAGTTAGTATACAGACAAATATAAAATAAAAATTATTTTAATATTTTTATTATATTTTTGTATACTGTCAGTTGTCATTCATAATTAGGAAATCTCAGTCTAAAGAATAAGTTTGCCGTTCACAAAATCTAACACCAAAGAAAATCACAACTGCAGCCATTTCGCCCCCTCCGCCCCAACCGCCCCCGACCCCACCCGAAGTGTGTGTGTATGTGTGTGTATGTGTGTGTGATTGTATGTGTGATTGTATGTGTGTGTATGTGTGTGCGTGTGTCTCTCTCTCACTTTCTCTCTTTCTCTCTCTTTCTCTCTCTCTTTCTCTCTCTCTCTTTCTCTCTCTTTTTCTCTCTCTCTCTTTCTCTCTCTCTTTTTCTCTCTCTTTTTCTCTCTCTCTTTCTCTCTCTCTCTCTCTCTCTCTCTCTTTCTCTCTCTTTTTCTCTCTCTCTCTTTCTCTCTCTCTTTTTCTCTCTCTCTTTTTCTCTCTCTCTTTTTCTCTCTCTCTCTTTCTCTCTCTCTTTCTCTCTCTTTTTCTCTCTCTCTTTCTCTCTCTCTTTTTCTCTCTCTCTTTCTCTCTCTCTTTCTCTCTCTCTTTCTCTCTCTCTTTCTCTCTCTCTTTCTCTCTCTTTCTCTCTCTTTCTCTTTCTCTCTTTCTCTCTCTCTTTCTCTTTCTCTCTCTCTTTCTCTTTCTCTCTCTTTCTCTTTCTCTCTCTCTCTTTCTCTCTCTCTTTCTCTCTTCACAGTCACTTACACTCCCTGCCCGAGTCCGGCCAAGCTCACAGCAAGGTGAGCTCTATTTAACAACTGTATCGATGACTTCTCCCGGAATATGAAAAGCCCTTCCAAAAAACGCAGGATAGCACAGACGTGCATGTACCATATACAGTTGCTTTAATAACAGGCGACACTAATCTATATGTAGTGTGTACTCATCTTGTATTATCACTTATGTTGTATATACAGTAGAACCCCGGTAATCTGAACTAATTGGGGATATGGTATGTTCGAATAGGGAAATGTTCGGATTTTCCAAAAAATGTACTGTACAAGTACAAGTACGTCTATTGGATGCCAGACAATGCAACGTGATGCGAGAAAATGAAATGACAACAATCGCATCGCATCATCAAGCAAATCCAGTTTCTTACGTCAAAAGATTGCTGACTTCGCAAGGTCTTCTAAGAGACAATTACTGCTACTTACTGTTGTTATACTGTATGTTTACGCATGTGATATACATCGTTGTTATCAGTGCACCAAACGTTTCATTTCGACAACTTGTTTCAATAATTAGTTGTTCAGTTCTACTGTAATTATAAAGTCCTGTCAACTACTAATAAGCATTTGGTTTATTTAGTTTATTTTTCTTCCATTCCAATTTTTTCGGTTTAGCGAGGTTCTGCTGTAATTTAAAAAATGTTTTTAAATTTCTTCCTAGTTGTATAATCTAGAAATTTATTTTTAGATTTATAATCCCTGAATATGACAAACAACATGGTCGAAATATTGGTTTTAAACAGAGTGTTAAGGTGTAAAGAGAGTTAAGGGGTGTTTTATGTATTACATGACAATTAACTGTCTATAATAAAAATGTGACTATATCTTAAATTATTTTAATATTATTTACGATTTCAGCAAAATCCTTCGGCATCATTTTCTGACGTCATAATTTACCTTACTTGTACAAAACGGATGGATTCGTCATTGTCGTAACACTATTGTTGATCACTAATAAATAAAGACGTCAAGACAATTGCGAATCGTTACAGATGTTTCGCACATGCTTTGCGATGTTTCGCACACTAAAAATATAGGGCTTTCGCACACAGAACACAATCACGAGAAATTGCAAAAGCGCAAAGCGTGTTAAAACTCACAAAAACAGATAGATTGAGATACATGAAAAACGATCAATTAATATTTAATTAATAATTTGCCTCTTTTAGTGTTGGAGACTTTGATGTCACTAACAAGAGACAGGAGGTATACCAAAGTGCCAATTTTACTTCATGTCACACTTCATATATCAGCTTCTCTCGCGCTTGAAGATCCTTGAAATTGATTTCTGGAGATGTGCATAGCTCATTAAAAACACATTTTTATATTCCACATATAAATCAATACATTTAGTACAATGAGTCATTGAAACTTTTGATCTTGTAAAAATAAATATATTACCTAAATTCTTTCAATGGAAACCAATGTTGCAATGGATTTTAAGCCCCTATTAAGATACTTGCCAGTTAGTAACGGCGCAATGTAACAAAAATTTACAATTTAATTAACATTTACAAATATTTGAGAAAATATTATAAGACAAAATATTTCGAGAACAAATCAATTAACGCTATTTTACATTTTGTTTCTGTGTAATTGATATTTTGTACTTTCTTTTTTGTTAGATTTTTTATGTACTAGATTTTTTATTTTCCCGTATACATGTGTATATATGGAATAATGATGTAAATATAAACGACGTGAGAGACACGTAAAAAGAATTAAATTTTTGTAATTTTTGAAAGAACAAAATAAAAAAAATATGGCGTTTATGTAATCTAATAGTGTACATTTAGCACTTACTAACTTTAAAGAAAATAATTTGAAGCAGTTTTTAAGAAAATCTAGTTTTTGTAATATTCTTAAAATTGCACATTTGCAATATTTGCGCGAAGACTACTGAAATTTTCAAAACAATGTACTAGACCTTAATGAAACGAACGAAGAAATTCATTTGAAGGAAAAATATCTAACTTTAATTTTATAGTTGGCAAAAGGCACAGGAAAAAATATTTTTTTGAAATTTTAGAAAGTTTAGTGTTAACCATGAAAATCGGATCTATGCCACGGTAATAACTGTATCTTACTCTATTCTTACGTGAAATTTAAACAAAAAATTTGCCGTTTTTGAGAAAATTTCGAAAATGTCTAAAGGTCGTCATGTGAAGTTTTGGAGAATGTTTTTTAAAATCTCAAAGCTTCGACTCGAGCCAGATGGACAGGGTGTTTTCAATTTTGTTAAAATTGTACGCATGGTTTAAGCGCCAACAGTGTCCACATTCACCAGACGGACGGACCCCAAAACGTATATTTCCTTCGAAATCTCCAAATCGATTTTCCGCAGAATAACATAACTTTCCCTATACTATGAACATTACTCCGTATATCCGTATGTACACGGTTTTTGCTCTTTATCAATATTTTATTTCCGTTCGACAGAAAAGGAGTATTATTAGTGGATCGGCGTAACTCTATTTTTCTTTAAACAGTTTTTTAATTAGCCTTACTATGTTTTAAATACTTTTTGAAGCTGCTTTAGACTTGAAAACTTCATTAGAAAGCTGAGCACATTCAAAAATACAAAAAAAGGATAGATAAAGCATGTTATTTAATAAGGTAAGAACAAACATGAAAAGTTTCTCTAAATACTGCCCCCGCACTGTCGTTTTGACAGGTTAAAAACAATTAATCTATTTTTCACCGCATCCCATCATTCACTTATAAACGTTTGAGGATCCCTTATCATGTTCAGAACGTCTCTGATAAAATTATATATTTTGAGGAAGTTGAAGTTGTATTAGAATATTGTAATGTGAAGAAATGAATTTGCATTATATTTTTAATTATATTGTAACGGTCTATAACTGTTGCGGTTATAACCGTTTTGTATATCTTTAGAATGTAAGATAGAAATATCATTTTTATGTAAAAACAATGTAATATTAAAAAATATCATTTGTTAATACTTATCTTCAAATTATATTCGCTAAATATTAATTATTTGATAATTAGAAATAATATGCTTTTGTGCAACCACCATTTGTTGGGTTATTCGAAGAGTTCACTTAGTTGATTGTCAGAACTAAGTGGTGGCATACACTCGATTACAACGTCATTCTTTTTTCTCGCCGGAATTGTGATACTATGTTTAAAAATTATAAACAAATTCAGAAATAAAGTTTGCATCTTGACCCTAATGAAGGTTTTCCCGCTCCTCATACTTCGTTTCGTATCATGGCACACCGGATCGGTCCCCGTGACGGAGGGACCGAGGGAGCCATACGAGGCAAACATCTGGGTCAGATTCTCTCCCTGATCCTTCCGTTAGGTTTGTGGAATTAGGTTCATTGCCGGTACTGTACGTCCTGGAAGGTAGCAGGACCATTTAATCCAATCACAAAACTGCGTAGTACATAATTTGACGATTTTTAGCTGTTTTTAAGATGTGGAAAAGAAAAATTTGCCGCGGGTCATTTTCTTAACAAAATCTGTGTTCATGTAAACTTCCAATGGAAGTTAGCAGGACCACACCTCTAAATCCGCTACTGTTGGAAGTACATACACAAAACTGTACTCCAAATTTGCCGCTTTTTATTTATAAACGATTAGTGAAAAAATGAAACTGATATCTCCCTCCTGTCAAAAAAGGTTAACAAAAAAACAAAAAATGAAAGCTACGTTTCTCTTGCAAGTGCATTCGAAGAAGAAATGAGACTCCCCTGTAATTCATCAGCGTAACAGTTCATACTCTTCGCCAAAAATTGCCGTAAACCAGTGCTAAACATGTTCTTTTCCCTCGAACCGATTTGACTCAACTTCCCGGATTCGAATCCCAGAGCTCTGCACATGTAAAGACGCCCGTTCCTCCTAAACCATTAGCCATAACAATTAATACTCTACGCCAGAATTTGCCGTAATTAATTGCTAAATATAAACTGTAATAAAAAATTTGCTGCGGCCCGCGTAATTTCAATTACGCGGATTCGAATGCCGCAATGGTGCTCTAAGGAACGTCCGGCGCAGGTAAAGAAGACCATACCTCCTGCACATGCAGCCATAACAACACAAAATCTACATCAAACTTTGATGCAAACAAGTACTAATTACAATCCGTAACAAAAGAATTTTCTCCGGACCGGTTAGACTATATTGTCGGGGTGCGAATCCCAGATTTCGCCTTCCTACGAGAGCCCTAAACACGTGAAGAAGTCCGAAAGTTAAGCAGCCCATTCCTCTTGAATTATCAGCCATGACAATTCATACTCTACGCCAAACTTTGAAGAAAACAAGTACTAAATACAATCGATACACAGAAAATTTGCCGCGGACCGGTTAGATTATATTATCTGGGTTCGAATCCCAGATTTCGCCCTCTTACAAGAGCTCTGCGAAAGTTAAGAAGCCCGTTTCTCCTAAAGTATCAGCCATAACAATTCATACTCCTCGTCAAAATTTGATGCAAACAAGTTTTCAATAAATTCTGTTACAAGAAAATTTGCCGCGGACCGGTTAGATTACATTATCCCGGTTCGAATCCCAAATTTCGCCCTGTTACAAGAGCTCAGCGAATGTTAAGAAGCCCGTTCCTCCTAAACTATTAGACATAAAAATTCATTCTCTGCGTCAAAATTTGACGCAAACAAGTACTACATACAATCTGTAACAAAGAAATTTGTCGCGGACCATCTAGATTCGATTATGTGGGTTTAGTTTGTCACCCTGTCCATCTGTCCGGTTGTCTGTGAGCGCCACTAGCGCCTAAATCATACGTAGAAGTGTTTCCAAAATGGATGTTCTCGCCATTTCCGACGTAAGAAGAAAAGTATTTGAAATCGTGCGCCGGAAAACGGCGCATTTTGACACAAAAACTTTTATTGACGGGCCCCGGTACGGAAAAATTGGATAAATCTAATTGCTAAATATAGAAACAAAATTCCTCTAACACGATGTGTAGTCGGAATCCATGTTTTGTGGGTCCTTGATACGAAAACGCGATTGACAGCAAAACGTTTGTCTGTCCGACCGTCTGCTGTCTGTGTGTCTGTCTGTCCGTCAGTTCGTCTCTTCGTCTGTCCGTCCGTCTGCGCACTTCGCGCATAAACCGTTCAGCCCCTTTTCTCCCAAATTGATATACCCCAATTATTTTAGCTGATGTCGCGTTACTTTACATAATGCCCTTGGGACATTTTAAAATTTTCAAAAAAATGGCTCCAATGTTTGTATTAAATTTTTTTGTTGAATTGTGTAAAGGACGTTTAAGAGAATGGTACAGGTCCAATTTGCGTAGTCATTCCCGATATTTCGAAAATAAAAAAAAATCAAAATTGGACGAAGACAGTCTGTTGTACAAAATTACCTCTTCAGAAAAGGTTATGTACAAGTTTTTTAAAAAACGACTAGTTTCGTATTTTGCGATTGAAATTTACAAAGAAAAAATAAAACGTCCTTTGCACAATTCAACAAAAAAATTTAAACATTACGTAGCTTTCATTTTTTGTTTTATTGTTATTATTTTTTGACAGGAGGGAGATATCAGTTTTATTTTTTCACTAATCATTTATAAATAAAAAGCGGCAAATTTGGAGTACAGTTTTGTGTATGTACTTCCAACAGTGGGGGATTTAGAGGTGTGGTCCTGCTAACTTCCATTGGAAGTTTACATGAACACAGATTTTGTTAAGAAAATGACCCGCGGCAAATTTTTTTTTCCACATATTAAAAACACCAAAAAATCGGCAAATTATGTACTACGCAGTTTTGTGATTGGATTAAATTGTTCTGCTAACTTCCAGGACGTCGGTACTGTGTGCTTCCTAATATTATAATAATACTTGCCCCGTGCAGAACATTTCTGCGTGATCAGTGCGCCGCCTCTGCTATCGTGAATAGGGAGTGGCTCCACCACCGGGATGGAGACATGGACTACCTTGGAATGCAAAGGAAAGGGCCTAAGGCTACCCCAAGCTCATGTTCAGAGATCCCCGGGTCGATCGCCGTTGGAGAAGGTTGCCAGCGAAACGGCAGTGACCGCGGGAGAACCCAGGACCTCTCTCATGCCGCTCAATGCCACTAAATGGCAGCCAGGATCCCAGATATCATCTCTCATCATCCTGCTACCACCTCATACTATTTAATAATTCAAGGATTGACAACGTTGTCTTACCAACGGGTACAGCCGAAAAGCTGATCTCCATAATGACTCGGTTATCTCCCTCCAGGATAACATACGATTCGTATAACTAGGCCCTGGAAGAGAACGTGTAGCATGGTCAGGAATTACCGATACATATAATAATAATAATAAAATAATAATAATAATAATAATAAAATAATAATAATAAAATAATAATATAATAATAGTAGTAAAATTAATAATAATAATAAATGTGTTTATTTTTGCGAGACTCGAGGCGTGCTCCTCCGTCTAACCACTTTAAGGATTTACGTATTAAAAAATTTACAATTTAGACATACGAAACATTAACTAACATTTCATCTTGCAGAGGAAATTTCAATTTGAGACTATGATCTACACGAAATTACTTGGGGAAGCCACAATGTAAAAGTATATGTTATTGCCGTTTCCGGTTTATTCTTGAATTGTTTTGCAAAAGAGGTTGCAAGAAACATTTTAAAAAGTGAGAAAAGAGAACAACTACTGATCTTACTTAAAATAAATAATTTTAATTTCACTTACAATTGTCATCACGTATCTCAGAAATGTAACAACTGTGAACAATGAAGTAAAAAGGAGGAATATTTTACTTGTACGTCTGAGATGCAATACTAGGAACAACTCATGTAAGATTTATTAAAGATATATACACCTATTTAGGAGAATAATTACATTTAACAAACACAGTTATTACCAAAAATGCATACTTGACTTCTCCCTTGTCCTATTTGTATCTAAAAAGTGCTACTAAATATTGACTACGATTGTTTTACGATGAATAACATTACTAATTTTTCTAACAATATTAGGAAACATTATTATTTCTCGCTAAAATATTCGCTACAGTGCTACGCCACTCAGATGGACCACATCTAATGATGCATGTCCAGAATTATTTCCCCCTTCCCTCGCCGTGAGAAATGGATCCGTGTCGTTACGAGAACAGCTGCGCATCGCCCGCGTCCACAGAAGCGTTCATTACCCAAATTGCTCAGCCCGCATTCCGCACAGAGAATAGCGAAGTGTGGTCTGTGTGAGAGTTTCCCTTTGTCAAACAATAAACAGAGTTGCGGATGTTTACGCTGCGGAAGCGAATTTTGGCAAACAAAGCAATCAGCGCGACGGGGGCGCGCAGGACCGTCATTCACGCACTTGCGGGCGAGCGCGCCACCGGCGCAGCGGCCCCAGCGCCCCGCCGCCCCCACCCCCCGGGCCTCTAAGCGAGGCCTGGGTGATTGAAGAACTAGTGCTAGAAAGCAGCGCCTACTTCTTCCCCGTATTTCCAAACAAAGTTACGCGAGATTATTTCACAATCTGTCTTGAAAGAAAATATTGCATTAAGGGAAAAATCTCTATCTTCAATACTTTAACTGTAGGAAGCAATTTTCTATTTGCAATTTACGAAAAATCAGGTGTTTCAACGAACATGAGTGCTGCAGGTTAACGTCCTTCACACTATCCAGCAACAAAATTTAATTAAAAACGATGGACCCATTTTTTTAACATTTGGAAAGTGTCCCAGCGGCTTCATGTAAAGCACCCTTAAATTAAAATATTGTTTTCAGTTTCAAGGGGCGGTGACATCAGACACATCCATTGGGAAATATCGATTTTGGAGAAAATCGACTGAACGCTAGCATTGTATACCGACGGACAGACAGACAGACAGAGAGACAGACTGACGTTTGGCCGTCATTCGATTTTTAAGACTCATGAAACAGATTCTGGCTACACTACGTGTTAGACGATTTTTTTCAAAATTTAGCAACTCGATTTATCCAATTTTTCTTTATCAGGGCCGTGTAACAAGAGTTTTCTGCCGAAAATTCGCCGTTTTCCGTGCAGTATTAGATAAGTTTCTCTTCTTAAGAAGTGTCTTCCTAAGCGTGAGGAAGTAAAATGAGCTAGGAGCATTCAGCTCCCGACGAGTATTTCATTTTTGCTAGTGCTGTGCACGTAAAGGTTTGTGTATGTGAGTGTGTGTGGGTGTGAGAATTAGGTCATAAATTTTAAAAAGGCAAAACTGTGCAGGGTACGCGCGCAGACCCCATTGTTAGGGTATTTTGACATTCGCCAGATGTTGGTGGGAGAAACCCATTGGAAAAAACAAGAGCAGCCGCCCACACGAATTCTCCCTCTTTGTATCTAGTGTTGAATATGCGCCGCCACTGAGTCTCAAATTCTAGAACCTCTCTCTCAAAGATGCTGCAGAGACAAATATGTTGCTGGTGATCTTTCCCCATGGATGGGTTTAATAACATTCGTTATTTACATAAAGAAAAGTTTAGTAAACAATTGTCAATTTTTGTATATTTATTTAGGAATCCTGTGTCCCGTAAAGAACAATTGGCCTCTGAACCGTTAGATCCCGGGAATCTTCGTCGGTCGTCCAACCAGGAACGCGTGGCGTCTCGAATTCGCTCGAACTTCGTGACTTCGCGTAGTTAATGTCGGTTTCGCATTCGCCTGGATGACCCCACGAAAAGCCCGGCCCGAATGGCCGGAAGAGGGATTGAACCCGGGCCTCCCGAATGCGAAGTCAGCGCGCTGCGCCCTCAGACACTTCGCTCGGTTACGTCAATATAATGTCCTCTTGTTATTTACGTCAGTTGTCTGAACAGTTGATTGATAGAACAAGTGAAATGGTCGATGAAGAAGTGTTCGGAATTTCGAAGCATGAACTGCTTTCCGTAATGTGATAAACAACATTTACTTTCTTGCTTACGTACGTGTATAAGGAGTAATATACATATCGCAGAGAAACTTATACGAGGTGTCCAGGAAGGAGACTTGAAAAATAAGCTCTTAAGATAATTTTAAGCATATTTTATCTAATAAACTTCTTAGATAATCCGAATAGCTAAGACGTACTCAAAAGTGGGTTTGAAAAAATATTCGTACTTTCTATGCAAAAATTTGCAGCGCAGAAACATACAAACACTCCAGAAACGTAAATTGTTTATTATTTACAAAAGAAGTTAAGATACTTATTCCCAAAAAAGAATTATCACAGAAATAAAAAGAAGCAGTCGAATTGTGTAAATTGGTGCTTTTTATTTCTTTTTTTTCTTCTTCCCAACGTGTTAGAGAAAGAAATTTACTATTTATAGAAACAGGGTTAATTTCCTTTTCGTTACCAGGGCCTGGCAATGACAGTTTTTCTGTTGGAAATTTGCCGTTCTCCGGTGCACGATTGCAATACTTTTTCTTCTTACGAAGTAAATGCGAGAAAGTAAAAAGAATGAAGGGGAAATTGTGAATATTCTACGCTGGGTATTGTCGACTAATTTTAGAGTGTAAAAATCCAGTGGATAATCCGTTTCGTTCCTACTTTCCATTTCATGCGTTATCTCTCCCTCAAAAATTACATCGCTTCGTCATATAAACTTTTTTAATTACTGGCCTTAATTCGACAACAAACAACGCAGAGGGTAGAGTATTAAACTTCTATGAGGTTATTGCGGCTTCATAAATGAATAAAATAAATTTCTCTTTTCTGCAGTGGGGAAGAGAGAAGTGGGGAAGAAGGGATTGTACCAAATTTTGAGGACAAATAGACACTCGAGTCAGTTTTTCCTATAGAGAAACTCTATAGGGAAAACTGACTATCTCTCTAGTTTTGTTTTAATCTTAAATACATTTCGTAAAATAATGCAGTAGATATATAACTGTTGAAAGGTTGCTTGTAATTTCCACACGGTTAAAAAGTATATTAGGAATGTACGTCCATTTAGACCGAACTAGCCTCAGTTCGCAACTAAAGAACATGAGTCGTACGCAAATAATTAGAACGATTAAATAATAAAGTGAATATTAAGCAAAATTCTCTATCACCCCAATTCTATGTTTATTATTTGGAAAAATGTTGATAGACACTCCGCAACACTTCACTTGCATTTGGTTAAAGGCCGTCACGATTTTTATTTCCTGCAATGTCATTTGAGAAGTAGATTTAGAACCAGAAAAACAATACCTAATTAGCATTTTATTTCTATTTCAAACTGAAATGTCTTTAAATGTAAAATCGGTATGGTCAGTAAGCTTTTCTTCAAGAGAATTTATAGCGGGGCACTGCCTCAGTCTGAAGTATCTCTAAGAACCTGACTGGCATTCCAACATGTGTGGTAGTCTAGTGCATGCCATGTGCGTAAGTTGTCTGTAGAGGACAAGCAGCCCGTTGCCGCTTTGCCCCAGCGATCGCCTCGAGCTGATCAGAGAAACCCCCAATCGGGGGGCTTCCGGCAGAACGTTCTTTCGACAGGGCTGGATTCGCCCTCGTCACGAGGACTGCGTCGGCGGTCTCCTTTGAGGGAATTGTGTGCCCAAGCGACGGCACGTGAGAGGAGGCAAGTAATGTCAATACCACAGGATAGTAGCGAAACTTTCGTTTAGTAATTCGCAAATCCGTCTCCGTTTAACAGTAGTTCACTCGATAAAAACGTTGTAGAGAATATTATTAATAATAAAAATAATAAAGCCTACACAAATCCCTTTTGGGCGAAGGCCTCCTGTTTTAAAACAGGGTTATCATAGATTATACCGAAGATGAGCTTCTTGTGATGCTGGTTACTATCGTTACATTTTTATCACTAATTTAACTACTTATCTTATTTAATTTGCTTTACAAGTTTTGCTACTGTTTTTAGTTCAATTTTTATTTATCCAGTATTCTCACTTCATTCGCTTTTTGCTCTGGCATTATCTTTATTTACACTTTATTCACTTCACTTTCTTATCTACCATTGTTAGTTCACTTTTGTTCTATTTTTACCCCTATTTTTGCCTAGCTTTCTTTGCAATTTTACTTTAATAAGGTTCATAGATACTAGCAGATACTAGTCAACAAAAACAATGAGACCGGAAACAACGTATCTTTAAAATTAAAACGTCTTCAATCATTAGAAGTCAGTCATTTGATTAAATGTTTTTTACATAATTCACCAGATCAATGCTTAGCCCGTGAGAGGCGTTCCGACGAAATACACGAGTGATGGGCTCATGCGAATCAATTCCCTCGTAATTGATGAGATGCCATCAGCTCATGCTCCCGCCGCTGGTATCGTCTACTAAACATCTCACCGCAGAGAACGCATCAATACGATGGGTACTCCTGATATACTGCTAACTATACTGATGGGTAGTGATGATTGTATTACAGTAGATAACGTGTGCATTCAGCGTATTAGTCATCGTAGTAAATCATGGTCACACGTCGCTGCGAGATCATTGTTATTTGATTTATTTTCGTTAACAAACAGCAAAAACTCTATGTGACTGGCGGTGGAGAAATATAATCTTCAAGTGGTTTGATGCGATTCAGATTCAACTTTGTATATTCAGACGAGTCAAAAGTGTCGGTAAACACGAATTGTAAATACTAACAGATCATTTAAGACGTTTTCGTTTCGTCTCAGATTGTGAATGTATAATGAATGTACGACAAACAAGGTACTGACAAAGGAAGATGAAGTGAGATTGAAATATTGGACATTTCAGACATAAACATATTAATAGAGGCTATTAAAACTTTGGTAAATACTACGTGTTGTAAATAATAGAAAATTTAAGTAACACTTGTTTTCATTTCGTGTGAGCAGGTTAATTAAATATAAGATAACGTGTGTGTATAAGAAAACAAAGTATTTCCATCAACACGACTAACAAATATAAATATGGAGCGTATAAGAAAAGCGATTTGGAATTGTATTCTCAAAAATAAGCGAGGCAAGAAGATGAGCAGAAGGCTGCTGGTGCCGTGGGCAGAAGTCAGTCGTGGGAGAACGATGTAGACATTCGTCGGGATCTGATGAACAGAGCGAGTAGTAGAGATGTTGGAAGATTGCTTACACAAGTAACTAAGGGAATAACGGGTAAATAGTAATTTAGGCAAGCCCTTATCTAATATATATGTATATATATATATATATATATATATATATATATATATATATATATTGTTCGTGCTTCATGCGCTGCCGGACGTTCGTCCAATTGCGATAAAACTTCGTTCACTTCTTGGTATCACTAGTGGAAAGAATATGGGCATAGTACTACAATGGGAATGTACATTGGTCTGCGCACATACACGCGCGTTGATGATGACTTTATGCTGACTACGCAACCCACCGCATCCTAAAGTACTAAGAGTATTAAGGGCGTCTTCATTGCATATTCTGCCCCTGCGAATGACAAATTTCGCCTGGGAGAGACAGTTGCAGAAAGAGGCAGACAGAGACGCAGGGAGAGAAATAGACAGATGAAGAAGGAAAGAGAGACGGAGACAGAGAGGGGCACAGACGGTGAGAGAGACGGAGAGGGAAGAAACCAGAGAGAGATGGGGGGCACGACGTCTGTCGGTTCCGCTAGTAAGTAATATAGGAGAAAGAAATATGGTAGCACGTGAGTCATGATTGCGGACGACCTTCGAGGATGATATAGAATTGGCACGCAATTATGCCAAGCAGTGCAGCGTAAAGGAAAGTTAAATGTCATTTTTTAATATTGGTTAGGTCAAATTTTGTCATTAGCACTGAAAATAATAAACTATATTTTAAACAAATTGAATTAGAAAATATAAAGATCTTACCTGATATTGAAATTATTTAAAAAATGAACTAATGTTCATTCGGGTGAAAGGTGTAATTAATAATTCCATTTTCCCCGCCTATGAAATTGTTGTCTGTTTGTATTTCACAAAGTAGATACATGTATTTAATGCATGTAGGGAATAATTAAATAATTATAACTCCAAGTCGCTAGATGAAAAATATTGAATGTGATTAAAACGTGTAAATTATGTAGTTAATTATTGCGGAAAAGTAAATGAGAACAGATAAAAATGCATGTGACTGTGATAGAAAACAACATGTGTGTTTCATTTCAAGTTAAGAGAGTCATAACAATAACCTGCACTCGCAATATTTCCACCTTTCCAAAAATAATATTTTTTATGATTGTGGATGTTCTTTTGCCAAAGATAAGCAATTTGGGAGTTAGCCGGGAATAGGAAAGCATAGAAACTCTGGAAATAAAAAAAAAACATACATATATCGAGTACTCATAATTATGAAATAGAAAAGCAAATAAATGAAAAAATATTATTTGTGGAAAAAAGAACATAAAAACTCGTTATACACACGCACACGCAGATACTCCGCATTATTCCATAACACCAAAATGTAATTTTAGATTTCACTTCTTTAAAGTCATTCTATATCTCTTACTTCAAGTGACAATGTCTTTCAAAATTGGTGTCAATTAATTTCTCGCTGTACTACGTACTTACGTAATAAAGAGAGAAAGTATTGAAACGTTTAAGCGGATATCGCCAATTTCTTGACAGAAAAACTCGTGTTGTCGGAACCCGGTAACGTAAAAGTGGAGATATCCTGTTTCTAAATGCAGTAAATTACTACCTCTAAGTCGTTTATTCAGAATTGTATGACTTTGGTACAGAAAACTTTATGGAAAACTAAAAGTCTGTCTGACCGTGTGTCTACCTGCCTGCTGAAACTGAAGGTTGGCGCTTAAACCGTTTCCCCAAAGTTGATATTTCCCAATCGATCTGAACGGAGTCGAGGCCTTAGGAAATTGAGCATTTTGAAAAATTGTCTCACATTTTTTTATTAAAGATTGTCCTCAATTAGCGTAACAGATGGTTTAAACATGGCGAAGATCTCATATTCGTTGAACTATCAGAACTTTCCAAAATTGAGAGATATAAATACTGACAGAAAGAACGAGCTGCTTCAGCACCAATAGTTCGATTCCTGTGTAGGCCATCATGACTGGCCTCAAGGCAAATTCCCTCTGCCCCAAGGCAAATGCTGGGATGGTTCCAAAATCCTACAAACACCTCTACTTTACTTGTAGGAAGACGCGGAACAAAATTGAATATTGTAATTTTCGAAAAATCAGGGACTTCAACGACAATTAAACTTGTATCATTCTCTTAAGTCCTTCACACTATCCAAGAGAAACATTTAATCAAAAATGGAGTCATGTGTTTGAAAATGTCACGGAGCTTCATGAGAAGTATCCACCAAAATTAAAATATCGGTTCAATATCGGTATTCAAGTGGCCACGACATCAACCAGATTAATAAATTTTGGAGAAATTTGGTTGAACGAACAGACGTTTTGCCATCAATCGATTTTTCGGCATCAAGTATCCACAAAACGTGGATTCTGGCTACATAACGGATGGAGGAATTTTTTTCTATATCTAACAACTGAATTTATCCACTTTTTCTTTACCAGGGTCCAGAAATAAGAAGTTCCTGCCAAAAATTCGCCGTTAGCCACAGCATTACACAACTTCCTTTATTCTGTATAAACAGTAGCGAGAAATAAAATGTTTATCAATATTGTAGTACTGCAATGTTCATTTCTTATTTGTACTTTTGGAAACTTTAGTGTACAACGCAAATGAAATCGGCACCATTTTTGGTGCATCAGCATTTTCGCCGTTCAAATCCCGTTTAGAGCGCTCCAGCATTTTCTTTCTCTACTACTACTCCGGATTGTTTCTGCACATTATCGGATTCAGTAATGATGAAGATTCCACAAGCGATGCGAGAATATTATTCTCGTACGGCTGTCGGCCGATCACATTCGTCCCTGTTCATTTTACACGACAGAGGTTTCTCGCAATCGCCTACAGAGGGCAACCGCTTTGCGCGCTCCGCCGCGGCAGGTGAACCACGACACAGCCTGCGAGGAGGCGCTCCCTGAGTCAGTATTCGGTAACGTTATGGCGCCTATTTGGTATTTTTAAAACATCAATTTCAAAGTCGTAGAGAAAGTATAGTCTTATACTCGCGTAGAATGGCTATTACTGACTCGTAAAAATTCCGACTCTCGTTCCCACGTTGCTCGTAACGTAAACACCAACTCGTAAATAATAGCTATAATTCTACGCTCGTTGACGAATATGCTGTTATCGACGGGCGATTCTCCTGCTAGCTTTCCCTCGAGAGAGCGTAGGCGAGTGAGTCCAGGGGTCCATCCTAGATGCCGCCGAGGGCCACTGGCAAAGGGGTCGACTTAGGGGCGCCCCTGACGGATCGCCGCTTCAAGCGCCGGGGAGGGCGGCGCTGATTCCGAAGTGATCCAAGTCGCGTTCGCCCACTGCGGAGGAGGGGTCTCCGCTCGCGCTCCTCAATCGCTTTTCCTTTCGCCTTCGTTTGGAGCGAGTTAATTAAGAGCGAGATCAAGAGCTCGTGGAACTGCACCAGTTGAGTAGCTTACAATCTTTCGAAAATTCGGATCGTGCCTTAATTTTATGGAACACATTTGAATCGATGATATTACAATTCTGAGCTTGGTCATGAAATTATCTTAATTCCATTTTAATAATTATCATTTTACTACTAAAACCTAATAATGGAGATTTTTATATTTTAACATTCACTTCTAAGAGCTAAGATGTGAAAGAGAGACTAGCTTAAAATTTTCTTAAAAACCGGTTCATAAACGTTCGTAAATCCATTTAATTACGCAAATTACTTACTAATTGCCAGCACATATATCAGAAATAGAAGGCGTCTTGAAAAAGCAAAATAAGAATGGAAGAATGGATTTATTCGTTAGTATTGCAATCACCCATACCACAATTGGTTGCAACAGTTGGTTAAACTGTAACTAACGACAATGAACAAGTTGATCACTTCAGAGATTCTATATATGACATTTTCCGGGCTGGTAGGCGTGGTCCAGTTGGCACTGAGGGGCCAAAAGTTTCGTCCACGTCTGCGGTGGACATCCTCAGTGGCGGCAAGGTCGCGGGCGCAGTGTTCGGGACGGTGGCTGGCTGGCGACTGGCGACTTATTTCTCTTATATTGACTCCGGTCAAGAATGCCTACGATGCTTCAGAGATTCTGTTTGGCGGAAAACACCGCTGTCTGAAAGTGAAATGGATAAAATTGCTAACGTTTCGCAACTAACATACTTTTAACAAGACATGATGACTAACATTGTTCCCGGAGACAGATTTACAAAGCACATTTATTCCAACACAAAAAAGCTTCGAAAGGAAGTATTTCTAACTTGAAATAACAAAGCAAGATTAATATATTTTTTCTTTAGTCAACTTTGTTAAAAATATTACAATATTTAAAATAAACTCAGTGAAAAAAACTTATTTTGCACAAACGTTTTAAAAGTAAATCTTGTTCTATATCTCTGTGGCATGAAAATAGAAGCATAGCATTTTTAATTCACTGACCGATGATTGGTGAGAACAGTTCTGACGAGGATTGTGCTTGTGAAGTTATCAAAGGTAACATTTCTTTTAGATCCCGTTATTGGCTTGTATAATCTTGGAAGAAAGTAATTGTTACAGATATCTACTTTACATGGACATCATGGCTGTTTTCCAACATTGTATATTCAGTTTGGCAGTATAAAACACTTTCCAACCACTAAAGAATACCTTTATGCCATATCTTTTAAGTTTTAATGACACCTATACTCTAAATTCACAACGACCTCTGAAAACAAGTATTTCATCTACATTAGTACATTGTGAAAAAGAAAAATATTTAAATAAATTTTCATTGAATTCAACAAACATTCCAACATTGCAGCTAACTTAGCATACTATTGTGATTTCAATATGGTTTTGTCGTCTAATCGAATGTTTTGATATAGGAATTTAAACATCTCCAGAGAAATAGTCTGAAAATTTGTTCTGAAATCGTTTATACCTATGCCATTACTTCTAAAAATGTCTGCAAGCATTCTGATGAATACTTTTCATCATATCGGCAATGTACATTAGTCTGAGTAATTCCTTTAGCTCATCAATGTTCGTTGGTTTGGCTATTCTATTTTGTTCAGAATAATGTTGCAATTAAATATACATGTTGGTGTATTTAACTATATTCTCTAGCATTTTATTTTTAAAAATACTCCATACTTCAATTCTATTTTCCTCATGCCTAGCTTTATCTCTCACACCCGGAAGTTTAGTTGTCATATTATCAGTAGGCGTCCACACTTTTGGATGCTTTTACGAAGGCATTCTTCATTTCGTGCCAACTTTTCCAGTGAAATAGGGTTCACAAGCTTCTGTCTCTACTACTTGATACGTCTCGAGCCGAAATATCCTGTTGTGTCTGAATTTTCATTTCGAGTTTTTAACTGATATTCATCTAATCTGGAATCCCTATCTTCCGCTATTTCTGATACTGTTTCAACGTCATGAAACAGGAGACGAGGCCATTCTTCTTTCCTTTCATAAACTAACTCACCCATTTTCTAAAGACAAAAATGTTGCAATACTGCAAATATATAACAAAATAAGAGGTTATGCAACAAGGATGCGTAACATGTGATTCACGCACGGGTCGAGTTTGTCGTCCAAGCGATGTGAGGCGAAAGACAATTGCGAATCGTTACAGATGTTTCGCACACTGTAAAAAATTAGCTATTTCATACATGTAAAACAAGCACGAAAAACCGTGTTTCGCGCACGGCGTGTTAAAAAATATTTTCCTGTACCCCCACTTTTCCTTGCACGATCAGGCAATTTTTTCAAACTGTTTTTAAATTATAGTTACTATAATTTCAGTTCACAGTTGCACGTAAAATGGCAAATGATATTTGTTTATGATATTTCTGATATTTTTGCAAATTTCAGTTATAACACACGACAGCTAACATCGATCTCCGACACCTACAATCTCCAAGAACCAGCCACGTACAATATTCCCTCTTTTACAGCGATAGTTCTTTAGACCGCCAGCTACTAGCAATGATTAATCTTAGTTGCGATCAGATCGTGTAAAATCGAAAAGAATCGTCTTAGTGAGTCTAAACAAGTCGTGGAAGACTAAAAGCGACAAAATATTACAAAAGCCTGCGTTTTCGGGGTAGGCATCTAAAATAGGAATCCTAGTATAAGAGAAACATGGACAGATTACCAAAACAGACACACTTTTTGCCATACTCAGATTTTTTGTTAACGTACAACAATAAATGAAATGTATAGTTTCTTCATTAATTACATTTTGAATTGTCCAAACAAAAGAAAAAGATGTTAAACTCACAAATAATTGCACAGAAACTGACATGGAAACACAGATTACTATTTTGCCAATTACTTTCAGTGTTCACAGTAAATAAGTCAATCGAATATCAAATTTCCTAAGTATACAAAATGACTACACTCATTTCCTCAACCACTCATACTTATGGTGATGACGTGAAGTAATTACAATGCTTTTGTATTAGAAAAAAGTTATTTAACACATTGCAATAATTCTACAACAAAACGTAGAGATTCACAGACGTCTGATGTATTTCAGTCGATTATTCCCAAGTTTACATCGATAAAATATCAATCCAAATCACAACCACACACAAATCAAACCAATCACAAAGCCACTTTCAGCGTCTTGGGTGGTTCAGGGCATCTATTTATTGATGTCTCTGCAGTACTTCTAATTGGGAGGTCCTGGTTCGAGAACCGACGGTGAAAGGATTTTCGGCACAGCTACATAGATTAGATTTAATTCAGTCGCTGTTCGAGAATTCTAGCAGCTTGCTGCTCTGGTCGGTAATTTTCCGTTGTTTCTCCGATTACCACCAGGCGAAAGCCGGTGCAGTTCGCTAACCAAAGGGTCACGGACCTCTTCCTTGTCCCATTCTCCCCCTCACATGCGCACACATTGTTACATGCACTACACTACCGCACACGGCGGGAGACCGGTCGGGAGGTTAGCGCTTGGCCCGGCTGGGGTGGTGCCCCGCTGGTAGGAGATATCTGGAATGTTAATGTTACTGATAATGAAAACTAACTTTCATCAGTTCCCATTGCTCATTCTGTTATTATGCGAGAAACGTATGGAAATCCTGAGGTTACTGAAGAGAAACAGAAATGCCAGAACACAAGTGAGTCGTCTGCGCTGATTTTAAGGTCATAGTTTTCTGTTAGGTTTTGTACGCAGGTTGCCGCTTTCTGCGCGAGTGGGACCGTCGAGCAAGTTGGCACCTCTGAACCCAAAAAGAAAGGCCTCGTAGTAGTGGATCGTAGGCGAAAAACATAGAAGCTCTTGCTGTCAAGTTCGTCATACTGCTACCTCCCCTCCGTATGAAACTTGGACTGATGGAGGAATTCGTTAAAGCTCTAAACAATGAAGGTGAATGCTTTCAGTACCTGTGTCATCAGAACTGCCAAAATCAAAGAGGGTATCTTTACAGGTACGGATACGAGGAAACTTCTATCTGATGTTAATTTTGAAGATGTTATGTGCACTGCAGAACGATCGCCTTCGAAATCATTCCGAGTTGTGGTCAAAACCTCTCTTGATAACATGTAAGGATTTAGGCAACAAACAAATGGTGGATAGAATGTTTGTTTCTTTCCAAGATTTAGGCTACAAAATGAGCTTAAAAATGCACATCTTACATTAATATCTAGACTATATCTCGTAGAATCCAAGAATGCTGAACGAAGAGCAAGGAGAAATATGTCACCAGAATAAAGGAATTGGACGCAGATATCAAAGGAAATAGAACAAAAACATGCTGGCAGATTACTGTTGGTTACTAAAGAGAGAAGACCGCAAAAAACATGGCAACGAAGTTTCTTAAACTAAATTAAACTGTCAAGAAATTGAAACCGTGGTCTTAACATATTATAAGGCATTTAGTCCATTTCAACAGTGTTATTCTTCAAATCAGTATAAGCAATGCATTACATATTTCTATGTTGTGTTCATAAGTATGTAATACAGTAGTGTTTAGATGAGTAAAAATAATAATAAAAAAGCATTCTATACATATGGTAATAAATTAATTGTAGGCTTGCCTGTGCACGTATCTCACATTTCTCGTATTTTCATTTTGATTTTGCAAACAAAAACTTATGTAATAGAGAAAAACAGACTTCAGATCCGGAATAAGTATGTCAGAAATATAAAAGATCCTTATTTAAACATTATGCAATGGTCGTAAAGTTTAAAGGAGTGAGGATAGGACAATGAAGAGGAAGGAAAGATCGTGCGCGGTCAGTGTCGCGTTTGTTACGGTGCTGCTCTTGCAAGCGCCTGGTGTTAATCAGAGAAACCGCGGTCAACAGAAGTGAAACTAGCAGCGGTGCTCAGTGCAGCCGACAGCTGGAATTTTTTCTTCCAGACAGAGGCTGAATTCCAATAGCTCTCTAGCAGAAATATGTTTGGTTGTGGACAAGTTTGAATGATATTAAAAAACTATGTCCCAGAATATTTATCAGAGAATGAAGAAATAACGAGGATATCTTGATTATTCACTAACAATCTATTTTGCTATAATGAAGCACTTCGAAACTGCTCTAAATAGCGATAGAAAGTTCTTATAATATTCGTTGAAAATGTCCTTTGTAATCAGATAACAATCTTCAAAACGACGTGTTTCTGGTACCGCAAAAAGGAAGTTATTAAGCAAACACTTTTTGTGATTTGAAATTATACATTTTATTTTAAAACACAGTTCCATGTTTTTATAATAATTCTTTTGTTTAATGAAAGGTGTTGAATTACGCATTTTATGCAGTTTTTCATCTTCATTTTAACTGATCGAACACGTTTTTCAGGCAAAAATTGTTTATCTCAGTTTCATTTCAAAACATATTTTAACAATTTTACAACCATTTTTTAGAAAAAGATGAAAAGTTTGCAAACCACTAACATTGCTTTGTTTTAGCATTTCTATCAACGAAAAATAAGAAAACACATTGGAGAACATAAATGTATCATCTATTGCTATAAATACAGCCATGCGTTTTCATTCGAATGTCTAATTCCAAAAATCTTGATTTTCAAATTTTCTTTATTGTTATACCCATTAAATAATTTCCTTCATTGAAATCCATGAAAGTGTTGTTTCTTACAAACTACAAGAGGAATTTCTCCAGAGTTATAATAAATATTTTGATCAACCAATTAAAATAATTTGGGAGAAATCATTTCCGATAGCTAATTTTCTACTCTAAAATCTATAAAGAATTGAAATGATTAATTGATATATGTACTAACAAAAGTCCCAACAACCTTGATTTCAACAACTAATTCATTTTGCGAACCTCTAGTGCCGATGATGAAACTTCGGAGTTTTGACTTGTTGAAGAATTATCGGTTATTTCTATGTGACAAACAGGTACGGAAATATCATTATCAACTCCAAGATTAAGATGCATCTTCATAGGTGACATCTAAGCAAGGCTAAATACAATGTAACCTTAGTGACAAATGAGTCTCTGACCGCTGAAATAGACTTTTGTACTTTATGCGTGAGGCATGCGAAGAACTGATAGTCGTAGACGCATGTCTCACTTGGGGTGCTTAAGATGGCGGAGACTCAAGTGGGTAGGTATTTTTTTCTGATAGAAAGGTTTGACAGAAACATCAGCTCTAATAGCACGATTTATCTCTCATTAAAATATTTTTTTTAATTTATTAATATTTTGGATGTGCTACATGTTCAGTTAAAAGTACAACTTTTTCACGCCTTGATGCTGACTATCTATTTTAAAAAACTAAACTATTGTTTCTTTAAAATTAATTCTTAGGGAGAGGAACCCACTGAGCACCTCACAAAGAATCATCCAAATTTGCAAATTGTATATAAAAAGGATGTTTAGGAAATCTATTTTTTATTCTGGTGACATTTATGAATTCTTTGCCTAGAATGTATTGGGATAGTTGTGTAATTGATGTCATATTATTTTAAAATTATTGTATAACTTAGTGATGTGATGTATGATAAGTTTTATTTGAATTTCTTTATGAAGTTGTTTGTTTGTGATGAATCAGGGTGCATTGGTTATTGTTCGCATGAATTTATTCTGTATGACCTGTATTTTATGGATATTGGTTTTTGCTGCATTTATCCAAACAGGACAAGCATAGAGCATTAGGAGTCTTATTATGGCTGTACATATGAGTTTGACATTTTATATAATTATTTTAGTGGTTTTAACGGAATTAGCTTGACTTTTTTTGTTGTGTTTTCATGTTTATATGTTATTTCCAGTTAAGTTTGGTGTCTAAATGCAGTCCCATATATTTCACTGTTTTGTTTTGTGGAGTCCAAGGAATTCTGTAATTGTTAAGTGTAAGAGGTGGTGGTGTTGAAATAGTATTTAATGAAAATATTTTTGCTGTTGACTTGACTGGGTTTAATTTAATTTTCCATTTGTTTGACCAAGAATCTATTTGGTTTAAATGTTATTGTATTGTGTGCGTTATTGTATTGCCATTCATGCAATTATATCCCTCTTTATACACTCGTTTCGTTAATTATTATTATAATGCTGGTATACAAACGACAATGTACAAAAAACAATTTTATTTAATATATACTCATGACAACTTATTTTCAATATGTCAATTCCTTCAATCCAAAAAAGCCAAAATATCTGAAAAGTGAGGATAGAATCTGGAATGAAAATGCGGAAGGATTGAAGGTGAAAGCAGATTTTAGGAAAAATTGGAACAGTTTTGAGAAGATTTGAAATACAATTCGTATCTTCAAATACATCGATCCGCTTTTCTTTTCTGAGTGTTCTTCAGCAGGTGGAGCGCTACGTGACCTTCTGTGGCCGACATTCAAAATAAATTAAACACGAGTCATAAAAAATCAAAATTACTCAAAATAATGTTTTTCTAACATAAGCGAATTTATATATTATATATATTTATATATTTATATATTATTGGATACATCTTTTTACGCCACTAATAGACTAAAAAATGTGAATAATTCTATTTCAAAAAACAGTTACCTCAATACCTCCTAAAATACAAGTGATAAAATTGAATGAGTACTTTTATCACTTGGCCCCATTCCCTTACACCTTTTTGTGTAAATTGCATTGCAATAACTTTAACGGTTCAAAAACTGCAGGATGTGCTGAAGTTACGCGATTCACCTTGTTAACTCGCTTACTCTTTGTTAACTAACTTGTTGTCACTCTTTAGTAACATGCACTCGTACTTTATGCACCTCTATGTAACAAAGATGCACAAAGTGCATGTTACGATGTAACAAAGTGCATTAAAATTAATTAAAAATTTATCATTAGTAACCTATGTTCGTTAACCCCAAAACCATCACTATATCGAATAGAACAGGAAAATTCCAATTACAGTGCCCCCAGAAAACGCTGCGGCATTCTACACAGGAATCAATGATACGCGACCAGGGGAACATTCTGGCCGGGATGAATGCACAGCCCCGAGAATGAGTGGATAGTAATGAACCTGCGCGACAAAGATATTCTTTGTGTCGCTTCCAACGCTGGTTCGCTCCTTCATTACTCTGTACTGTGCGTGGGGGGGGGGGACAGGAACGCGTCAGTGATCAAACAAATTGTGTGCAGCGGATCAGAAATTCCAATATCCAGTTTACTCTGTCATGTCAACGATTCTGATTGCAACAAAACGCACGAGCTTTCATATCCAAGCGGAGAGGGGAGGCGAGTGCGCAGGCTGGACAGGTTTAGCGATGGGATTTGTATTTTTCAAAAACAAGTTAGTGAGAGTCAGTTGTTTCTCTTGTGGGGTTTTCGATGATAACGATTTAAAGTAAAATAAGAACAAGTTTAAGGAACTAACATATCAAAAAAGGCTTTAAAAATATATTTAATATTAGAAATGATTAGGGCTGACCTGGACGTGCCAAAGAGCGAGTAGTGACTCAGCCCTTGGGTCCGAAAGGTCACGAGATCGAGTCCCGTCTCGAGCACAGTCGTTCTTCCTTTGTCTCTCGCGTATGTGTTGCCTTGGATGACCTCGCGTTCTACTGACCACGGATCAGAGGAGCCCGCAAAGTGTGTTCATGTCTAAGGTATGGTCAAATATGCCTTCCACCGGGACATAAAGGGTAACCGGCTTTCGGCTGAAAAAAAAGCCCTAGGAAGAAGAATAATTAATTAACCATATTGTTTTGTAAATCTTATCCCCTCTTGAATAGCCCTGCAGAGAATAAAATTGTGGAATAAAAAATAATTAACATTGTGATGGATACTCGTTATGCCGAATTGTTGGCAGTGTCATTAAGTTACATATCGGGACTGTGGGTTCGTTCCCGGTCACGTTCACACGTGCTTATGCCAAGTTATTCTGGATTTTGTGTTGTTAATTAAATGAAAAGATTTCGTTATATCAACAAATAGGTCATTTACTTCAAATTATTAATTAAGATTACATTCAGACCGAAAAATTGCTTCGCGGTGAATTTAACATGCAAATTAAATGTATTTTACAATATGATTCTTCTTAATCTTATTTGCTTTCATAAAGATTAAAAAGTCTTTTTCACACACCCTTTCCTCCTTCGTCATAGCAGCGCCAGGCACCGCCACTGAGAGAGGACGGAGGGGCGGTGGTGTGGAGAAGGCCCCCGCCGTCCTCCCTTCCGTTCGTCAGCTGACTCACAGAAGCTGTTGCGTCATCACCTGCGTCCAGTTGTCCCTTCCGCGGACGTGACTTCGGATTTCCGGTAAGAAGCTCAGCAGCGGTCGCGATTCTTGAAATCTATCGGCAATGCCAAACTAATGCGATTGCACGGCCAGCGCGATAGCGAATCTGCTCCACTGCCGTAATTAAGTTAATGAACTGTGAGACCACGATACTTTGTTGAGCGACCTTATTACTGAGTCCTCAGTTCGTCGAGCGGTAAGATACACTTATCAAAATAAGTCAGACGAATAAAATTTCACCAAGTACTTCTCGCGAACGCCTGACTCGCCGCTGCTCGCTGTCTTCTCTCAAGCACCGGCTCCTCCCGGCTTCGTTCCCCATCCGAGTATCCTGGATTAAGCGCGTGAAATTCAATTCGGCGCCGTCTCCTGTAGTCTGTGCAGTATTGTGATAGACTGAATAAACGACGTTGAGGCAGGAAATAGAAAAGTAGAGAAGCTATTCAATTAAAACTTTTATGGCTGCCTTTTACTAGTTTGTTATTTAAGACCCATAAAATCCTGGTTTTTAATAATTTTACAATTTCCAAAATGTCTAATATATTTATTTTATCACCTTTATTTTCCAAATGGAGGATTTTGAAAGTGATATAAGAGTCGAAAGCGTTTTTTGGATTAGGTTATTAGCAAATGTAGAGTTGTCAAATTTGTCTCCAGAATTTCAGATGTTCGTGAATTGTAAGGAAATAGTTCTACCTGTTTGACCTATATCAGGAGTTTTATTTGCTACATTGTTTTTATGTTTACCAAAAACTTACATTATATTTTGAGATGTAGGGTCTATATGGAATTAACTTTTAATTATTTTAACTTTTTTGTTTATTATATTTCTTCATAACATTGGTGTTGTATTCATTATTTTGAGCTCTTTGCAAACTAGTATTTTCTTCTTAAGTAAAAGCTAATTTTGTCATGGAAACATTCACTAATCTATAAATCAAAGAACTAAAACAGCAAATTTATGATAACAAATGTTGGTAGAATTAAAAGATTATTATTTCCGCTTGAATGGGGTCTCTGAAAATGTTAAAAATTTTATTGTATAAATTATAAAAATGGTTACGTCTAGGACATTTAGAAGATTGATCTTAGTGATCAAGTGCAAAATTCATTAGTACCATAAGTGTAGTGCATGTTTTGTACATGTACATTCCCTGCCTGGATGGCGAGATCTGGCGCCGACCTCCACCTGGTGTCTGCCATCGGGGCGAGCTCCAAGCTCCCGACCGGGCTCCCGCCAGGGGTGGTAGTGAGGATAGGACGAGGAAGAGAATTAGAATTGCACGCCGCTCTGGGCTGTTTGCAGGGGCTGCTCCGGCGTTCGCCTGGCGCTGATCGGAGACACCACAGAAAATCAGAGCGGTTGGTCGCTAGAATTCCCCGCCAGGCAGCTGGTGAACTCCACCTAGAGGCCAAGCGAGTGTCTAAAACCCTGTCACTGTGCGGAGTGGAGCCCTAGGATCCCCCGGTCTGAGGCGCTGCAGACTCATCAGTTGAGGCCCTGAGCAAGCTCTCCCGGTCTAGGAAAGTTAGGGTATGGTTCTGTCCTAATTCTATTTTTAGACGGTTGATAAAATTATTTACACATTATTTGGACAGGTGCGATCAGCTAGCAGAGCCTATTTTTTGTTTCTTAAAACTTTTTCCCCTTATGAAACCTTCAACAACATACTATTCAGTCAACAACTTCTCATACTTACCTAAACAGTACTACACCAGATGACGCAAGTTTTGATTTACACGTTTTTAATCCATTAGTACTCATAGAAAACTGAGTCGTAATGCCATATGTGTAAATTAATGTAGACGTGTTTAGAACTGAATGTTTACTTTCGAGTAATTTGTGTAGTAAGATCTAATGTGAAATGCTCAATTGATATTGTTGTGAATCTTGCAGCTCACATTTTCAATTTTATTAATATAATTGTTTCTGAATTCATTTGTGATCTCATTTTGAATGGAAGGAAAGGAACCAGCACGAGAAAGTGCTAATCTATAAAAATGGTTAAGAATAATAAAACGAAAATAAGCTGTATATTAAATACCAATTGCATATTCTAGAATTCTGAAATGTTATAGCAAGTGTTAGTTTTGGTTTCTTATCTAGCTAAATACTAAGCATCAAAAATTAGATCATTTCATTGAGATCATATTAATGTAACAGTAATTCTTGATATTTTTTGTACCATTGTAATATTTGTACTTATATAATGTGTTTTTATACCATTTAGTAATACTTAATTACTTGAAATGTTAATATTTTGTACAAAACCATGTGGTCGCTCATGACCTAAGAGTTCATGCGACAGTAATAAAGAAAAAATGGTAAACTAAATGCAGCAAAAGAATCAATGGTATCAATGATGCAAATATTCCCACTGAAATACTGATATTCACGAGTTCCAATTCTGAATGGATTTGAAATTATTATCGACATTTTTAGTCACAATTTACTTCAGAAGTAGGATTAAAAGGGAATTAGTGAAGCAGAACTTCCCTTTCAGTTCATTGGAAAACGGCCACCCTTATCCTTTGCTCTCATTTATAACACATTTCTCAATATTTCTTCATACCTCTGGATTTGGAGTGCTCTCTGTGACAAATGTTCATTTACGCTTTTAAATCTGTTCATTTTTTCACGTCTCTCTTACGGAGAAAAAATAAAATATATCAAATGGTAATTGTTGATTAATGAATGAAGAATGAATGTCATATTAGGGTGAAATCACCGAAATGGCCGAAATCAATTTAAGTCATTTTCAACGATCAGAAGAGTAAAAAATATGCTTTTTTACGCTAGGATTTCAAAACTGTCTTTCGTTTCTTTATAGGATAACATTTAGCTCTATAAATCTTATTTTCTTTCCTAATATTAACCAAAGTGCCTAAAAATAAATTGTGGAAGAATATTATTTTTAACAAATATTAGATAGAACTTTAGAGTCTCTTTTTACATTATGTTTTCCTTAGTATAAAACTGCACTTTCTTTATTTCAAATATTTTAAATAATTTACCGTGGTTGAACATTTTCTAATGGAGGACTTTTTTTGTAAATCTGGCTTAAATTAATTTCTGTACAATAATCTTCCATTCAATTCTTGATTTCTGACATATTCTTCTTTCTTTCCATGTGTGTACATGCGTATACTTTGTCCGATGCTTCTGTCAGTTGTTGGTTTCACCTTTTTAGTGTCTGATCAGAACAGGAGCAATACGGTATTTTCATTGCCTCATTAGTGAACTTCTTAATATATTCTGTGTTAAAAACACAAGTTGGAGGAGGCTAGTAGTCGATGATGGACGAAAAAATTGATTTTTCTCTCTCACGTCAAAAATTTGTGGGATTACATAAACAAAAGAGCGTTATTAGCATTACACTAAAAGCGTACAACGTGGTTTGGTTTATAGCTGGTAACACAACTTCCTCACCCGCGACGAAACAAGTACAATTGATAATGGCAAATAGCATCAGTACACAAGGCGCGGGTCTTCCTACAATATATGTACTCTATATAAGCGTCGAATTATTCAAAATGTCTCCTCAAAAACCGTGTTCTAAGATCCAAACGCCACAAATACTATTTTTATTGATTGTTTCACTTCAAGAGGTTTACTTCATTTAAATTTCCCTCCACTTCTAGTCGGGAATTCCATGAGCTGAACGCTCCTTCTGTGCACATCAGTTCCGCGTCGACAAGCCGGCTTGCGTTTGGTCTGGTTGGAGATCCAGAGTGACGCTGAAAGTCTATCAATGTCATGTTCTGCGCATTGAAAAACGTTATCACAGACTGAACTTCACAAGTAGCGGAGGATGCAATTAGAAACGTCATCTTCATTCGCTGTGTCCTGTACGTACACTCGCTACGAGATGAATCAGGCAGTGCTGCCTGGTGCGTACGACTTCCACTTCTTCGCGCAGGCGCAACTAACCTTTCTAAAGATACGGCGTCCTATCTGCTCATCGAAATGGAAACTTTATTTCTGCATGCTCTGCGTACATTCATGAAAAATCAACTGAATGAGAAACATTTGTCCAGAAAACACTCCCTATACTTTTTTGTCATTAATGATGTGTCAAATTTATCACTTTTCATTTTAAACAATAATACATTTTAAATAGATTTTACTGAAGTTATCATTTTAGAACGTGTTCTTTTCATATCTACGAGATCATGAAGTATGCTTAGGTTTCATTGATTATGGTCAGGTCAACAATTTGTTTGTTTTTTGTTTGTCAGTTTAGAATAGTGTTTTATTTTTAACCTATCCTGAATAATGGCCTCTTTCTTTTCACAAAATTTACTGTCAAAATGTGTCTGAAATGAGAGAGAAATATAGTTACGAAATTATTGTGATTTCTTCAACTATTCTTATGCATTCTACACTTTCATTGCAGGCGTTACTAGCAACCGTCAAACAAAAACAAAGAAGACGTCAAACGGTGAATATTAACATCATATTAGTATTTATTTAAATGAAACGTCGCATATTATAATAAATGATTGCTTCAGGTACGACATACACTTTATTAGTTGACTTAGAGAGAGTAATTATCACAAGTATTAGGAATTAGATTGAATGGAGTTTAACCTGCAACTGAACACATAACTTGCTATGAAACGTATGAAGCCAGTCTCTAATTATTAGACAAAGTTTATCAAAATGTGAAATGTATTATCCGCGCACGCTTTCTTAAGCCCTTTACAAGTTGTGAGAATAGCAGGGTGTTTGGTTACTTTGACAAAAGAAATTTTATATCAAATTTGTAGATTGTTTTTTTAAGCAAAAAAGTTTCTGTTACACAGGAGCGAACACTTCTAGTTATCAAATTTTGTCTACAACGCTCATTGCCATAATTTGTTTTTAATTCCACTAATGTTGGCGAAGGAGTGGAGATAGGCTTTTGGGGTTCAAGAATGCATGCGCGTATAATAACATCGCCATAATCAAATCGATAATAGAGGGAAAATGTTACCATCACACGAGAATGAGAAACTTACTCTGAGGTTTTTGACCCTTCATTGGCTGCATGTATTAAAATTTTCTACACACTTGGACATTTAAATTTAATACAGAATTGTTTATTTAGAACGTTTTATAAATATTATTAAAGTTAGGATACTGACAATTTCCTGGCTAGCTAAAATAGTAAAGAATAAAAACGAATTTCATGAGCTAAAACATCGCCAAAAACGATCAATAAAATGCTCTTTGAATGTTTTAAAAAGCCCTTAAAGCAAAGAAAAATCTGTCTTTAGTTATCCCAAAATCTGTCGAACTGGCAATGGCGCCGATATGCGTCACAGGAACCTTAGATTATATTCAAAGGCTGGCATTACAAGTTCTGAGCGAAGAAATCGAGTAGGCTACTCAGGAATTTTGTGGAGAACGTTTATGCATCTTGATAATATTTTTGAAGCAAGGACCATTAAAATTATATTAAAATAAACAAATCAGCGAAAATGAAATAACATTAAGAAGAGGGTAAACGCCAAGGAGAGGGAAAATGCAAGAAATTTTCGAATTATTACTCGAAAGCAACAAAGAAAGCAAACAAATAACCCATAAAATGGGTAATTTTTCTTATAACGTGATACTAATGTCTACACTAAACGGAACTGTTCTGACGTGAAAAAATGACATTTAATTAAAATCCAAACCCTAATGATGAAGCAGATTCTAGTAGTTAACGAAACGAGTGTATAAAGAGGGGTATAATTGCATGAATGGTATGTTCAAGAAAACGAGGGACGATAGGAGCGAGTTTTCATATTTATCATTAGTGCAATTATACCCCTTTGTGTTACGTTCAATATTTTTTCGTTTACATTAAAAAATAATTTTAATTTTGAGAAATTCAAACATATCTTTACCATTTGATGTATGTATTTTGTGACATCTATATGATCTAAACGAAACCTATT
This sequence comes from Gryllus longicercus, assembly GCA_038098605.1. Lineage (NCBI taxonomy): Eukaryota > Metazoa > Arthropoda > Insecta > Orthoptera > Gryllidae > Gryllus > Gryllus longicercus. The sequence goes on from JAZDUA010000641.1 coordinate 731,281, forward strand.
TTAGTAGGTCTTGCAGTGAATATTTATGATCAGCTTAGTATCTTAGAGATTAATGTTGGAAATAAAAAATAAACAATGTTTGAAAATGGAAAATATTTAACGTATTCCGGTTGAAATATTAGAAGAACCTGACGAAGCCATGAAAACATTACCTCGTACGAAAACTAAGGGTATGTATGAGGGAACAACACGTGTTAATGTTGGAAAGGAGAAAGACGATTTAGTTCTGACTCAGACGTTTTGCTGGTGTGCTTTCCAGAGTGGGTAAAAAATTGACGATTTAATTTTTTTCTATTTGTCATAAGGTGAGACCATTTGTTTTACTCGTAAAGCATTTATTCATTTTATATATGTTATGTTGTTTCATTAGCTAGTGTCAAACCAACATGCTTATTGTCATACTTTTTCGTGTTGAAGACGAGGCGAATATAACTTATTGTACTATAAATATTAACATGATTGTAGATAGAAGAAGTAATAATTATTCGTTTATAATTTTGTTTCATACTTAATTTGATTATATGTTTTTGATGTACGAAATACTTGATGTAGTGCATTTTTGATCATGTTTCATGAGCGTGTGGAGTGTGAGTTGTGCAGGTGCCGATGGAGGCCGAGGTGCAGCCCGGGGCGCCCGCCGCGCCGCCCACGCGCCCGAGGAACAGGCACAAGCGCGAGCGCGACGTCAGCCACCTCTGCCCCACGGCCGTGCGCCTGGCGCGGCGCAAGGACGAGCTGCTGCGGGCGTGGCGCGCCTGCCAGGCGCCGGCGCCGGCTCCCCCCGGCGCCCCCCCGGCCCCCCCGGCCGCCACGGCGGACGCGCACGCCGCTTCCGACACGGACGACTCCAGAGACGACGAGTACACCGTCTCCGATGAGGACGATTACGCCAAGATCGTGACGGACGCGAGCAATGACATTCACAAATTTTCAAACGACTCGTCGGAAGAAGATAGCAGTAAAGATTACGATTGCACCAAAAATGGGAATTTTAATAATCGGAGACACCACTGATAAGAGAAAATGTCAAATAAGGATATAAGTAATTTGTCTGGATATGCGACAAGCTTCTTTATTTGTTCATGTAACATTCTTGCTTGTCTACGAAAAATATTGGACCTCAGAATGATAATTTTACGATATATCAATCAAGAAATTTTTAGAAACGAAGCGAGAAAATTAGATTATATATCAATACATTGATTTTGAATTTCCCAATCTGGTAATACCTAAAGTTGTTTTCAACGAATTGCAACACATATACATAGAAAATTCTTAACCTCACATATCCCTGATGACTTTAAGTGGAAACACTTGAAGAAGTGCCAAGAAGAATCGAAGTATTACTTCATTTATATATCTCGAAGGAAATATTCAAGTTGGTTGTGATACAGATTCACGATAATGTACGATTTCGTCGTTGTTTTGGTTAGACGATCCGTCGACGAATGTAATGAAGTACGCTTTGTCTACCTTTTATCAGCAAAGTAATTTATTTTTTTAATCCCTACTTACAAATTGTACGAAATGTATAAAATGTAGATAATCGTTTCTTATTTGATTTTAAAATGTAACTTATAAAAGGAGACAAAAATTAATTGTTTTGCTACAAAAATAATGTACATATTAAATGTATAAATGAACTAAATATGTTATTTAATTTGAAATAATGTTATAGAAATTCAAGAGAGAGGGAATACTCTTTCAACAATTCAATAAACTCCGACGGATTAACTTACCTTTACAAATTTACAAACTGAAGGGAATCTGTGTCCATCACAATGCTCGCCTGCACTGCGCTCGTGCAACGCAAGAGTTGTTGACGTCATTCGTTTGAAACGTTGAAATTCATGCCTCTTACAGTCCCGATCTATCACCTAGCGATAGCATTTCTTCTCTAAAGGAACATCCAAGAGGGTGAAGGTTAGATACAGATCACCGTGTGATAGATGTAGCAAAATATTAACAAATTAACAAATCAATGTGCAATTACAATAATCCACTGATAAAATTGTATGAAATCACATTTATATCCATACAATCACGTCAACAAACAACATAAAATATGACATTTTGGCAATTTCGTCGAGTAATTGAAGTTGTTTTATTAACTTGTTACGTTTTATTAAAGAGGTGAGTTTCTGTAAAATATTAGTGTGAATTTTTTTTATTGAGTCAGGTTAATTGTTTGGTAATTCATACTCTTGGCGAGTAAGAAACCTGTATTTTTGATTTCTGAAAGGACAATAGAATTGCGAATTCCAAAGCGAAAACAAAAACCTACGTTTTCAAAACCTTGGAATTTGCATTGATACTTTTAGAATATCAACCTGCCACCCTTTTTGCTTCGTGATATTGCGTGGCGGTGAAAATCCATTAAATGTCGACCCGTGTCCAATATTGGATGTGGCTTTATGGGCCATTTCGGTGGTCCCATTTATTTTGACGACTCCCATCACACTCCCACAAACACTCAACATATGAAGCTTTCTGCGCTTTTCAACGCCAACTAGTCTCTTTATACCATTTTCTCTACGTTGCGTCTTCGACACCGACTCTATTGCAATTCTTCAACTCAAAAGATTGGATTATTGCTAAATTAGAATTGTGCTACCGTCATGAACGAAAGTTGCGATGCGGATCATTTTCCTTGGTAGCTCGTGCCGGAGAAACTTTTGATCTACATTACAATCCATGCGGTCTGACCAACTCGCGGCAAATGAATTCCAGTGTTAAAGACACTGATATATATATATATATATATATATATATATATATATATATATATATATATATCACTAGATTGGCAATGGTGAAGTCACGTGGAAAAAAGTAAAATGACGGCGCGCGCAACCCTTGACCTGGCTTATACGGGACTTATTAGCACTGGGAATATAGTTTTTAAAGTAAATATAGCACTTGTATTTACACAAGTATTTTTTGGGTGAACTGAGCAAAATTAAAATATTAATAAATGATCATTTTTACCGTAATAATTACTTTAAAATTATGTTTTAGTAACTAGATAATCACGATCTAGTTTAATCACATGGCAAGCAACCATGTGTATATATATACTATTTTTACTTTCCCGTACACGGAGTAATATACATAGTTATGGAAAAGTTATGCAATGATTTCGAGATTTCAACGGAAATACGTTTTGGAGTCCCCTGAAAAAGTGCCTCTTTTCAAAACGTCCCTTTGGCCGCCTCTGTCCGTCCGTCCGTCCGTCTGTGAACACTATTAGCGCCTGAATCGAACGTAGAATTTTTTGCAAATTGAAGAAACCCTTTCCATCTAGCTCGAGCCTGACGTTTGAGATTCTGAAAAACGTTCTTCAAACTTTAGGGGTACTTTACATGAAGTCCCCGAACATTTCCAAAAGATTCTCAAAAACGGCTCCACCTTTTTCTTTAAATTTCTTGTGAGAATAGAGTAACATATACTTATAAACTTAGCAGAGGTGCAATTTTCACTGTTAACTCTTAATTTTCGAAAATCTCAAAAGTATGAATTTTTTCGGTGTCTTCCTACAACTTCAAAATAAAAGATAGAGATTTTTCCTTCAAATAAAATTTGTTCTCCATAGTCAGTTTTTTTCATTAAGTTCATATACTCTTTTTATTTTTTTGGGAAATTTTTAGTTGTTTTTTTGCAATATTGCGTGCAATATGTGGAATTTAAAATAAAATTACAAACAAAATTTTCTCAAAAACGGATCCACATTTTTATTTAAACTTCTGGTAGGGATGGTGCTAAATATACTCTATAATATGACATATTGCTCTATTCTTTATTTTTCAAAAATTACAAAATATAACTTTTTTGACTTGTCGCTTATGTCTTTAATATTAATACTAGCGGCAACTTGTTCACATTATTGTGCTTCAAATTATGTTAGTTAAAGTTTCTCGAAAACTCAATAGTTTTCTGTGAAAACTAACTCAAAATTCCGCATATTCAAAATCGCTCAAATGCATTTTTTTCAAAAATGGCTCCAGATTATTTCTTCAAATTTTTGAACGATTAGTGCTGTGTTCTTTTTTCTCAAAAATTTTCACAAATGTAATTTTTTTGAAAGATGTCTCAGGCCAATAATATGCACATTTCTAGAAAATTGTAAACACGATTTATTTGTCAGTTAATGTGCTTTAAATCACTTATGAACTTTTCGAAAACTTAAAAATTTTCTGTGAAAAAAGAGGTTTAAATTTCGAATTAACAGTGGAGCTTAAGTGCCATTTCCTTAACAACGGTTTCGAAATTTTTCAAAGAAAATTGCTATTTAGGACGAGGTATTACTGTCTTTTAATACTCTTAAAATAATGTTTCCGCTCTACAATTAGGAAACCGAAAAAGGAAGAAAATGTCAAAAATATGAATTGGGGCGGCGATAGATGGCAGCCGACAAGAGTATGTGGCAAATCCGAGTAGCTAGCCGAGAAATAAAAACTAATACGGGAAAGGTTTGTGCCATTCTGTAGCACCACTAGGTTTCATTCAACGTACAATCGTACGTTGAATCATCTCCGAATTCATCTCCGTACGATTCACTTGTTAACTTTGCTCCTATGGAATTTGCCTATCTTAGCATCGTGTCATCAAATATTAGAGAACTAAAACATCTGATTTTGATCATTCAAAAGATTGAATTAAATAAGGTATTTCCAGTTGTTTTCTGCTACTCTCAGAAATGTGCAATACAACAGGTATTATTTAGAACGCAATTGAGGTAATGGAAGTGCAATGCCTGCGATTACAGAGAAATATTTCAAGTTCTACCCGCTATTGAAAATCTTGGAATGCTGAAAATTGAACCCCGATATCAGACAGTGCTTCACTTGGTCATGGCATAGCCGAGGGGCTTCTGAGGTAGGCTCGAGAAAGGATAGGTGAGCGACTCGCTGAGAGGGATCTACGCCCTGAAGGAAGATATTTCCTTAGCGCTTGGCGTACAGGTGAAACACACACACACACATTGACTTAACCTAGTTCATTAAGTATCTCTAGTGAGATTACATGTGTACGTGATGATAAGAATAAGTCTGAAGGAATTCACAAAGTCTTAGCTAATGCCATGAAGGTTTTACTGGTTCTCCGCATTACCACTGTGTGAGTTCTGAAGACCGAATACGGCGTCGATCAGAGCGCCCGAGCCTTAGCAGGAGTAAGGATTGAGGCAGAGTGTGTGTCCTAGAAGGGCGTCGCGGGGTTATATGAGGTCGGGTCACGTGACAAGCGCGCCGTGTGCAGACGGCGTGTGTCATGTGCTCGTGCGCAAAAGAGGGCGGGAACCAGGGGATGTCTGCTGATGCACGAGCCGCCGGCGTCCGGCTGGGCGAGCCCTACTGCGCACGCTGCGCTCGGCGCACGTGACCCGAAAGCAGAGAAATGATTGCGTCGGAACTGTTACTCGTAACTAAAAAAAGTATGATAATACATTTCAATTGGCTTGCACATAGAGAATTTCTCGCGCAACTTTTCTTGACCGATGGATTGAAGAAATTCGGGTAGAGTGGGGGTATTTATTGCGAAATCGCCCACTAGATTTTATGAAACAATGTCTATCTGAAAAATCAATCATATCTTAGCAACTTTCTCAATAATTTCAGTTCTAACTTTCTCAGGAGTTTCTGTGATGGGTCTTCCCTAATTTTGTTTTTAGTTTTTAGGAGAAAATCATTACAAAAGTTCTCGTCTTCAAGAGAAAATAGTTCCTATTTCGCACCAGTGAAGGTATCTTTAGAATGTTGTCATCAGTGCTCGCTGTGAGCTTTTGCCTTCAACTGGCTACCCTAGCGTTCAGCAATAGCATTGCCAATCTATATCCAATATCTGTGGTTAGATCTTAAAAATAATTGCATTTAGTTCATAAATATAATGAACTGAATGAAAATGCCAACAAAAGAGTATTGCCATGCACTAAAGTACTCGTAGGTGAATTTTATGAACGCGTGTTTTTCTAACTTATATAGTAAGAATTTTAATATAGTAATATAGTGTTGCGCCAATCTGAAGATCATTAACTTATTTTAATTTTCAGCGGTATCTATTTGACATAACTCCCTAGTAATATTTTCAAACTTTTCTGGAAATTGGTTACAACATATTGTTTTTACTGGAATGGTAAACAGTTCATATATAAAAATAGTATTGATCCATTTTTCATAACAACCGCTAAAAATATGAACATGGCAAAAGTTCAGTTTTCTTTTTGAACCTGGTGCACACTTCCAAAATTAAAGTCAGAGATTTCTTTATGAAAACCATTATCTCTCAAGTGTTTGCTCTTTAAATCACACCGTCCACTTTCAAAAATTGAATTGTTGTTGAGAAATAACATTCAAAGGAGAAAACTTTCCAGTATGCCATGCACGAAATGATCTTTTGATCAATTCTAAACAATATTTGGCATTACATAATCTCACTACTCTTGATGATAGATAACAGCCTATTATTATTATTACTATTATTATTATTGTTGTTAATACTATTAGTTTATATAATAGTTATATATATGTATATATAATAAGTCTTACCACAATAAAATGTCATCCTTGCTATTTATTAATTTAATTTAGGTACAGATAAATTATTTCTGTATTTCTTTGTGTTATTAATTCCCATTCATTCACCATAGTCACAAAGAAACCTCACAGAATACAAATATCTCTCATATCAAACGAAATGAAGCGCTTACAGCTCAAACAGCTCTTTTCCTTTTTTGAAAAAGAATATTCCGGCGTATTGTTGATCCATTTTTTATTACATTCGAAAGCACAGGCCTGGTAGACTGAAGCTTTATTACAATGGAAATTGAAGTGAGTGGAAACGAAAAACCACTTAAAGCAGCGATTCAAATCCACTTTATTATCTCAGGACGAAAGCGGGTCATGCTATTGAGAACCTCGAGCAGTATTTTCGTCCTTTGATGTAATAACAGTCATTCAATTTGTTAAAAGAATTAAACAAAAGACTATTATTATTCCATTTTCGAAGTTAATACTCTTTCTAAATTGTATTTTCTCTTTGATGGATTGCAGTTTCAATGAAAATATAATTATAGATATTACATTTTCATTGATACTTCCAATTTTAGATGTCTAATTCAAGCGAACACTTTGCTAGGATTAAAAATAATCATCTCGACGTTTGATTAAAAATAAACGGGTCAATAATACTCTACAATTATAATTTGTATTTTAATTTATTATAATAAATTATAGCTGGCATAGAAAACAACATTCACTCTGATATATTTTTATGAACACGTTTGGGTGACATTGTAGTAGTTGTTGCGTTTTACATTATCATTGAACAAATTCAAACACAGAGCCTGTGATGCATATTTGCATTCATTTCGATAGGCAGGTGGATAAATATTTTTTACTTACAAAATAGGATACATGCAACTCTTACAGTATTTGTAGCACATAATCCAGAAAAGAAATAATAAATGGAGTAAGAGATGTGTTAGTTGCACTGGTTCAACATTCGCCTGGGATTGATTGGAGAATCCGTGCATAACTACTGATCATAGAATAACTGAATTTGGCCCAGTTATATAGCTGTTCAAGATCCGCCGGCGTCAGAAGTGGAGCCGTCGAGCCTCAGCGGCAGCGGCGCTGTCGCTTTGATCTCGCGCCCGCTTCTGATTAGGTTCAGTTCGTTGGCGGCTTCGTTGCTTTAAGATAAAATTTAGTGTAGCTGCTCATCTAGACATACGAACATGGTTTACTATTCACCATAACATTGATTTACATTAATTGTGCACATTAAAATTCAAAAGCATAAGAAATAGTTGGTTGTCCTTTTTAAACTTTTGTATAGTATCCTCAAAGGAGAAGTAACTTTTTCCCCATATTATATTTACCTTTAAGTGTTATGTGACTCGGTGACTAGTTTAACTTATGACAATCAACTTAAATCACAATTGAAAAGCATTGCGACAGTTTTCTAGTCCTATCAACTACACCAACTCAGGGTGTCTCAGACGTTGCTCTGTGCCAGTTATCACATCCCACGCCGCGTACAGCAGAGCCCCAAGTTTGCAGCTGTCAATTACAACATGTCTAAGATGTTAATCCAATCCGTAACTTACCTTCTCTGCTTTAAAAAGTTGGGGACGAAATTTCGAAAGGAGTGACATACATGCAGTATGTTTGAAAGAGAAATTGTTAGAACGTTAATTTACTCAATCATAAGAAAAGAATACTGCAAAGGGAAATGTCACATGATGGGTAATACAATTGAGGGATGAAATGATCGCAAAAATGCTTATGAACTATCTTAAATCTACTTAACAAATTTGGCCATCAACTTATGTCGTTGCAGTGCCTCTGATCGGGAGGTCCTAGGTTCGAGTCACGACGGTGGCAGGATTTTCGACCTTAGCCAGATAGCTGGTTCGAGTTCTGTGGCTGTCTGGAAGATAAATTATTCTTGCTTTTCTTCATTAAGTGCTGAAAATACTGCAAGAGTTAAATTTATCCACTTTTGTTCCATTTGTGAAAGTAAGAAAATATTTCTTCTCTATGGAAATGAATGAAGATATACATCACAGGCTCTGTTTGAATTTATTGAATTGGAAGAAAGTATTTGCTGTTGTAACACCACTTGTTTGAAAATAATGATTTGAAGGAGAGAATAATTATTCAAGGTTCCTACGAATCTTTCTGAAGCGATTCTTCTGCCATCTGTTAGTGAATTCATGAAATATTTTGCAATAGGTAATACTTTCACAATATATATCGAATCTCTCAATCTGTGAAATATGTAGAGAAATTGAAATACTATGTGATGATGGATTAAACGAAATTGTGGAAAACTATCAGAAATCATACAATATTCGCCACTGAATCTCGTATATTTCTGCACATTTAAGAAATGAAATAGGATAGCATCTAAAGGAAGAATGCTTTCTATTTCAGGTTTTCATTTTTATATTCTATTCTCAATTTCCTATTTCATTATTCAGCGAGTCAAGCCCGAAAGGAGTGAAGAATTCGGGGCGAAAATAAGAAGACTGGAAATATTTCAATGCATCTGTACTAACTCGGACTTCGACAGCGAAAAGATGTGCCTGCTTCGCACTACGTTCGCCTCGTGCAGGAAGTTGCGACCCGGAACTGCGGAGCTGTCGACGTCTGCAGAGGTCAGCGGGAACTTGGAAGGACAAGCGTTGTGAGTCGTTTAGATTTTGATTTAAACTTGATTCTTGGCTGCCAAAGGAGTTTGCATAGACACGTTATTCTTCGAATATTAATATATGCCTTCCAGGTTTATTTAGACTAAATAATTTGAATTTATTAAGTTTCTGAATTTTACAATTCCGAATTCAGTCGTAAAACGAATGCAGATGTCTTTACAAATATTAAAGTTGTAAAATTATTTTACCTGTTATTGTGTGCGGACTGCAATTCGCTGAAATGACAACATCTTCTTTAAAATAATTCAATGGGTTGTGTTTTTATTCGATTGCAAAGATAAGTCAATAATTTTCATTTGATCTTGGTTCTATGAGAAAGTTCTTGAGTCGTGAATCCAATTTGTGAAGCAAATCATTGACCAGAGAGATGTTTAAATGAAAACTACCAATTTTAAACATTGATTTGAGAAATTCGCAACAAGATAAATCTCATTGAATTAATTATATAAACATTTTTTAAGAGTTTATATTTTCAGACTGTGTGTTTATTTGTATTCTTTCCTTTTGTTATGCAAAGTGTAATAGTTCACAAGTCATTTCTTTATGCAAAGGGAGAAAGGGTATAATTTCACACTGTGCGGGACGTTTCTGTGTTGTGTGTCAATGTGTGTGTCTGGGTTAGGGGGGCTTTGCTTGCAAATGCTCTTGATGACCTTTGGATAAATGTCGGTCTGGAAAGTGGCAGTGAATCATCTGGTGACACGGACCCTTTCTCAGACTCCAGCCAAGAAACTCTTACGGCATCAGGGACTGATATTGCTTCTACCTTCTACGGAATCGAATTTTCATTACTTATTCTTTATTCATCTTTTTTTAAGCAGACTTTATGCGATATGTCAGGTATGCAATAAAGTACCAATACTTCACTGTCATAAGTATTTACAATTTTCATTATGGTGGTAGTTGCTTCTTACATAAAATGATTTTATTTGGTATATTTTTTGAGAAACAACTTAAGTTAAATTAAACTGTTTATACGAATGTTACAGTACAAATTCTCTGCTCATCGAAGGAATTCGATCAAAATTTTTATTTGTTCTGCACTAAAAAGTCCATTTTTATTTTTTCCAATACAAGGTCTAAATACGTGTCTAAATACAATTAAAATATTCATGAGAAGATACTAGATTTGTGACCAAACTAATTGTGTTTTTTCTACCGCAAGAATTTGGAACGGTTCCCATTTTTAATTTGAGTTGAGTATCCTTATATCTCAATCGCTTCGGCTGTAAACAGTGACGCCCCTGTAAACATCATCTCAACTTAGTCGATATATAACCCCAATGATCAGTTTAAAATTGTTCTCTCATGTGTTTGGAGCAGATTGGTTTGTTTTAAATTTTCTGCGAAAATAAAGAACATATTACTGTGAAATAGTTGTTCCATACTGTTCCATATTACTGTGAAAATGGAAATGTCGTGGGATGTGAACCCATATTATATCGTATCCTCAGATACGAATATTAAGGAAGGGTGTTAAAATACCTATGCGTCTAAATACAGCTTAGACTGGAATGGCAGGAATAAAGTTTCATATTAAGGATTCCAATTTAGGCTGTTTTATTCAAATTCTTGTGACTCTTTCGAAGTTGTATGTGCTATTTATGTGCCTGTTGTTCCAAAACAAAGCTGTTAACTAGTAAACAAATTGTGATATAAAAACAATTCTTTAATTATTTTGTCACCTCAATATTTCAGCTACGAAACGTGACATGGACAGTGTATATTAACTATTAATAAATGATCATCACTTGGCTTAATGGTAATTTCTAATGTGTTTCGTTCGTATGCTCAAACCGAGCGACCTTCTTTTACCCTACGTTTAAGACATTAAAACGTTTTAGTGTTATACATAAATTCCACTTATAAACATTTGCCAGCATATTTATCTGCAATATAGGACCTCCTAATACATTGTAACTGACATAGTAACTGAGGATTGGGTCCCGTTCTGACAATTATGCGTAAAGTGTCGAAAAAGGCGACTTGCCAGTGTGTGGGTGTTGCTCTTTTCAGTACAGCTGCTTCCCACTAGAATGCGCCGTGCATCAACAGCGCAGCGCGTTCCAGTTGTGATGAGAGTTACCATACGTCGACCTTCGTTGTTAGGGTCGACCTTCGTTGCTAGAGAGCGCTGAGAACAGAGCCGGCGCTTGCGCAAGGGCAGATTGCCCGGAGCGTCGCAAGTCGAGGGGGCCGATGATAGGAAACAAGTAAAAAATTGAAAAAGAATTAGAACACAAGAAACACGTTATCGTAATTTTATAAATCGCGGTTCAGTAGCGTGACATTTCTTCAAAAGTTTCAATTATATGTTTACCTTTATATAGTTAATTTTTGTAATTTCTTACAAGATAGGAAATGAATCAAAAACTCAAAGCAAACATTAAGATAGTTTCTACTAAAATTTTTATTTATTTTTTCATATATTTAATAGCAAGTGATTTTATTAAACACTAATCACAATTTTGAAGGGTTTTAAGCTCGCCGAGGAAATTGTAATAGTAGATCACTAAATACGTTTGCTTAAAAGTATTATTTAAAATATATTTTTCAAAACGTTTTCTACAACAAACGTAATTTTTGTTATTTGTTGAAATAAAGAAAATAACTCACAGTTTCTTGATACAACATTTACATTTTTTCGGGCGGAGGGGGGGAGAGGTGAAGTTTGTTCAAATGTCGGAGTATCATTGCGTATATCACAACATTTTAAGCTTTATAAGTCGCACTATAAAAAGTTGAGATAACCGTTTAAATATATTCAAAACTAATTAATAAGTCACGGAATAAAATAAGAAAGATTTACACCATGTCATCCTCAGCTAAATTATTTCATTTACTGAGATCTGAAGAGACCTTATCTATTACACTGGTCTACAAATTTTAACTTTTTGGCTGGAGTTTTTATTTTAATATGTGAATAACTTTAACGTGACTATGCTGAATATAAATTTGAAATCCGTTTTGCTCTATCACGTGTCAGTTTTATACAAATTTCATTGTCTCTTCTCTGATTTCTTTAATAAAATAATGTAGTATTTTGAGTATTCAGAAAGGTTCCTTGTGCTTAAATTTAAATTTGTCGAATGAAAAATTGATGTCTTCCAGGATTCAATTACATGTAAGTAAAATCTGAACTCAGATCCTGACAAATTTTCAAGCATTATACACACGTTAACTCACATAGTTAATGTATACTTATGCACAGGAATTTTTCCAGTTATTTTAAAAAAAGTTAAGATTAAGCCGCATAAAAAAAATGAAATTCAAAATTATTGACCAATTTCTTTTTGTACTTTTTTTTAAAAAATATTAGAGAGACTTTTTTACATTCGAATGGAAAAATTTCTTAGTAAACACAATGCGTTTTCAGATTGCCAACATGGGTTTCGAAAATCAAAATTTACGTAAACAGTCATATTTTCTTTTCTTAAAGATGTAGCCTCATCCATGGATCAAAACGAAGCACCTTTTGGAATATCTTTAGATCATTCAAAAGCTTTTGACCTCATTGATCATAACATTTTACTCTCAAAATTACCGTCGTATGGAATTCGTGATGTTGCTCTAGATTGGTTATGTTCGTATAATCTCAGAGAGTAGAAATACGGGACTGCAGTAATGGAAAATTATGTACACACGTTTTTGATTTGTACCAATTGCATGTGGAGTCCCGCAGGGATCGATTTTAGGCCCTGTTCATTTCCTATCATACGTAAACGATATGCCCTCGACGATTAGAAAAACAGGTTTTTTTGCGGATGATACTAATATTCTTTGCAATAAAGAAACAGTAAATAGTACAATATCAGATATTTCAAATTGGTTCCGTGATAACAAATTAATTGGAAATGAAAAGAAAACTGTTTCAATGCAGTTTTCCATTTCAAATAAACAGCTCTAAACATTGACTGATGTTAAATTAACAAAATTTTTAGGTCATTCAAACCTTAAATGGAACGTCCATTTAAATGAATTGAATACTAAATTATGTTCTTTATACTACGCTTTCAGAATTCTTTCAAGTTCAGTCAGCCTCCACACTGCCGTTGTGTATATTTTGCGAATGTTCATTCCCGCCTAATATATGGCATAATATTCTGGGGAAATACATTTTATAGCTCCCAAACTTTTAGTTTACAAAAAAGAATTGTACGAATAATAATCAAATCCCACCCGCGTGATTCTTGTCTCTATTAATATCGGTATTTTACCATTACCTCGTCTCTTCATATATGAATCACTGTTTTTTGTCAAAAATGACTTAAAGGCGCAAATATATTTTCAGCAAACGCCGTTGTCTATAACTACACATCTCGACGTAGTAACATATTCATCAGGTGAGTCTCAACAGCTCACTACAAAAAATTCACACAATACATGTACAATATTTTACAACACCTTGCCAGATTAAATTCGATACACAAGTTTAAGTCCCAAGTAAAATCTTCGCAGCTGCACACTGTTTCTATACAATTAGAGACTATACCGAGCATCCAAAATGAATGTAATATTAATTTTAACAAAATTCATTTAATTTATTATATACCATTTGGATTGTATAATTCTAAAGAACCTGTAAGAAGTATTGTACTTCAACTTCTGGGTCAATGACCCCCATCTCGATCAGGTATTAGTCTAGTTTCCCTGATCCTGCTGATGCCTGATGCTGATATGGCCCCTTTTTTTGTGTACTCTACTTCTGGGCCTCATTTTAATTTAACAATTTTATTTACATATTTTTATTTATTTGCTAGAACAGATCTCTCAGCGACCCAATTTTAATACTATTTTCATACTACCATTATGTTCCCTCATTATATGCCAAAACTCATTACTCTCACTCTTTTACAAATACTGAATTATTAATTTAATTTTTTAAAACAACCTTTTTTGACAGTTTGTTCCTAATTTAAATAATTAATTGGATGAATATGTTAGTACACATTTGTTTTTACTGTAGAAAACCACATTTAGAATTGAATAGTTGGAATTTGGAGCTTCATCTAAGAAAATTTCCTTTCTTTGATAGTTTAAATTTTACTCTACGGACTTGAGTTTTAATTTACAGAACAATTTTGACTGTTATTATTTTATACCTTTAGAATACTGTCACTTTCAAAATTTACTAGGGATTAACAATTTTTATTTTGACACAATTTGTAATGTGTATGTATTTGGTATCCCATGTAACAATGCCAATTTCATGCTGGGAGGAGAGAAATTTGTTTCTATCATAGGTATTATAGAAAATTCAAAACAATCAATTTTTGAAGACAGCTTGCTTTGATTTTTGTCATCTATTTTTATTTTAAAAAATCACAAATACAAATTTGTATCCAGTTTCAGGGAACATGTAACACTAAAGTACCAGTGACTTACAACACAATAACTAAATTTCAGAAAGAAGAAATGGGAATGGATTAAGCCCTCTTGTGTTAAAATTTAATTACACTGCGCTTTTTTAATAAAACTTTATAATTTGGGAAAACTTATTATAGTTTGGGATTGATGTTACGAAATGATCACAATTCATGAATTTATAAAAGCTATTTTCTTTCGTAATTATTATTTCTTCTTTGAAAATGCTTACATTGTTTCCCGACTCACTATTTTTCGAGCACAAAACTTATTTGACTAGACTAAGTTGAAGTTTGTTGAACATAGACCTGCAAGTAATAATTAGAAATTAATTAAAATAACTAATGTGCATAAATACAATGGATTTTAATTTGGCCTCTTGATCATATCCATATTCTAAAGGAGTAAGCACTGCATGAAATATTTTTAATTACATGAGGCTATGTGCTCCTTCCAAAATGTTCATGTGCCCACGCGTCTAGGTTTTACTATGTGAGAAATTTATAGCATTTTCAGATGCAAAACTGGTATCTTATTTTTCAGTATCTCTTAAAACTGAGGTAACCTGCTTAAATTTGACTTCATTGTAATGTTTAGTTTTTGTGGTCTAGGGCATTTATGAGCACATTTGTTGCAGAGAAATGTTAATTATGAACATGTATAAAAAGATAATGTAAAAAAAATATTTCAAATACAATTTATCATTTGTAAATATATCCATCAAGTGTTTTTCTCATATTGATTTCCAAAATTTGTGTACTTCAATTGCTATCACATTTGTTCATTTCCCTCTTTGTGGTTTTCATGCCTGCATCAGATTAATGTGATTGAATTTTATTGTATTAATTTATTCAGTTCCTTGTTTCATTGGAGTCATTTGTAACTTGCAGCACACAGCTATCGATAAGCAAAGGTTAAAAGTTATAAATTAGTTTTATGAAATGTAAAATACTTCAACTCTCGTATATTTATGGTTGTGTGTCGAAAGATGTAAATGACATAAGTTAAACTAGGGACCAAAAAATACAAATTAATGAATTAACAATCATTTTTTAAATTCATTTTTGCTTAATTTTGTTTCGTTTCTTGTTGAATTGGGAATTTGAGATTTCAGTACTTGCTATTAAATGTTAGTGGAAAAAAATTTGGCAAAATAATTTGAAAACATTTCAGATTTAATCTTAATGTATCAAATTTTATTCGGCGACTGCTTTTAATTCACATTTTTTGCACATTGTTTTTTGTAAATTTAATGTAACAATTTATGGATTCAAATTACAATTCAAAGGCACTGGTATAAAACAAGGTAAATCTCTCCAAGCAAACATGTGGGTTGATGGAAATAATCCCATTGTTGTTATAAACATTTTTTGTAGTTCTTGAAGCGAAAGATTGTGGGTTGTGGAACCACTCACCAAAGTTCCAAGAGAATCAACCACGAACTTCAAACGTTTTATGGTTCAGAATACCTCGATAGAGTAGAGTAACACCGGACGCAGCGGTAGCTCAGGGCCCCACGCAGGTCCACACACGCGGAAGGCGCCAGCGGTGCGGCAACGAGAAAATTGCTGGCCCAATTTTACTACTGATTCTGGTTGGATGAACCGTATTTTAATGTGTGGCAACCATTCCTTATTTTCAGTGTAATTTTTCGAACATTTATAAAACTAAAGATTTTCAGCGTCTTCCTAAAACTACAATTGTGTAAATACAATTTTGTTCTTAATAAAATGTGTTCATAAAATACAGATCTTCAAATAAGGTCGTGTTGAGTTTTTCGAAAATATAAGAATTTTTTGTGAAAATTTGCGTCCAACATAATCGCCCGCTTCGAATTTTCTGCGCTTCGTGAACATAATTTGAGATCTTTTTGGAAGCTATTACACCAACAGAAAGTCCATAACATAGTCCATAATGCGAACGGTAACACGTCCATTCAATGAAGCATACCAAAGGACTCATTATTTTTTTCTGAAAATAGAAGTCTGTCCATAATTCGAACGTCCAAAATCTCAACCGACAATAATATGAACTGCCCAGTGTGAAAAGCTAGTGCGTAAAACAATATTTTCCTTTGTTATCCATTTTGCTGTTGTGTCAAAATAATGCTCATTAATTACAGGACTTCCAGTACCGAGCAACGTGCTTCAACTTCTCATCTGCTTCTGCTAATCTGCTTAAATATTAAGATTGGTCGTGACAGTTTTAAAGGGTTCATCGTTTCTTTGAAATGACATGTTTTTTTGAAAGTTGAAAATACGAGAAAAATGATTCAAAATGTCTCATTCTGTATTGTGCATGATTATTCTTTAGAGCTTGCAGTGCTTCTGAAAACGACGCAGCGTGCCCAGCAGGGCGCGAAGACCTGTGCGCATGTCCGCACGCGCAGCGCCCTCTGCGCAGAAGGCGGCGGCGGCCAGCGCCAGCCCCGCGCACAGCAGCGCCAGGTGCGGCCGCAGGTCCTGCAGCTCCAGGGGCCTCACCGCGCCGTCCGCCCCGGCCTCCCCCTGCCCCCGGGGCGCTCCGTTGCGCAGACGCCAGTACAGCCCCAGGGCTCTGTGGAAGTCGTCATCCCACTTGGCGTAAAGCCCCGCGTCTCGGAACTGGATCAGCTTCAGATTGATTGCGTCGGCCCACGGCCAGTTCCTGGAGATACACGAGAAGACGCATTTTGAGCCATTCTTTTCTCTTTTCAAGAAATACACTTTTTTAAAAATATCTCTCACGCCGTTAATATGTACATTTCCAGACATGTGTAAACACTATTGCATTTGTGAGTGAAAGTGCTTCAAATGACTTCAAATAGTTTTTCGAAAATTCAAAAATTTTCTGGGGAAAATAGCTTCAAATTTCGCATTTGCTGTAACGTTTAAACGCCATTTTCTTAATAATGACTCCAAATTTATCAATAAAAATTGCCATTTAGGACGACGTTTTACTCTTCATTAATATTATTAAAATAATATTACAGTAAGGACACCGAAGAATTGAGAAAATTTCAATAAGTTATTTAGGCGGCGACTGACGGCAGCTAACAAGAGTACGTGGCAAGTCTCAATAGGTAGCCCAGACCCCCCCCCCCCAAAAAAAAAAACGAATACAAGAAAGTCCGTGCCATTTTCTATAGCACAACTAGTTTATATTATTAATTATTGGAGCAAGTTGTATGATTTATGAGATATATTAAAATCAAGATTTTCTCAAGAAGTTTTTCTTTAATTTTTTTATACGGATAGTGCTAGATTCACTAAATCTCAAGATATAAATGCAATATTGTTATACATTTTAATTTTGAAAAATTACTCAAATATATCTTTACACTATCTCTCCCAACTTTAATACTCTCATTACAAAATTTTTACATTATTGTTTTTAGAGTGTTTCAAAAGGCTCTTGAATAAATTTCTTGAAAACAAAAAAGTAATGAAAATGATCTCGAATTTACGTTTATTTTGAGAAATCCTCAAACGACGTTTTCTCGAGACACTATCAATTTTTTTCAATAAAATTTGCATGTATTGATTTTTCTAGAACGTTCGCAAAGCCTTATTTCAATTAAACTATTAGAAGATTGAAAAGTAGAAAAATATGAAAAAATGTATTATAGGCGCCAATAGATCAAGCTCGAAAAAAATTAAGGCTCAGTCGAAAATTTAACCCACACTAAAGAGATAAGAAAACTAACTGCATGTTCGAGAAAGTCAGTGCCTTTGGGTAACACTGCCAGTTTATCATTTGTTTACTCATTTACTACCAAATTTACTTACCTCCTCGTAGTCATATACACGTATCGAGGTGCCATAGTATCGATAAGGTTCATCAATGCAGCATTTCGATACTTGAGAGAAACTGTCAGGAACCAGAATTGTTCGTCTGTGAGATATGCATGTGTACTCTTATCGAGAGTCGATACCAGTTGTTGCAGTGAGGTAACGTATTTGAAATTGAGATTTAACATTTTTTTGAAAGATACAGGAAAATTAGAACAAAATCTGGCGTCATGTAGACACATATTTTTTGAATTTTCTAAGTAATATTGTTGATGTTTAAATGCTATGACAGATAATCCAGAGGCATTCAGTTTGTCGATTGTGTCGATTGCTGGGTAACGTTGGGGTTTCGTAATCAGGTCGAAGAGCCTGCCCTAGAAAGAAAATACTTGCTCAGAACACAGTCCAAAGTGCAATCAGAAAATGTATTATTTTCCCGTGGAACGACATTTTTCCGATAAGTTAAATAATTTCAGACATTTGTTGAAATGGTATTCGTTCTATGATTTAAGAATAATAACTTGCGTCCCTTATAATCAAACATAGTATACTTTTTGGGTCTAAAATTTACGGATTTAGGCGCATAAAATATGCCGAATAGTATATACGAGGCTAAAATAATATGTACAGAGCATTTCCCACTTGAGCTCAACGATGGCAACGTGGGTGAGCAAATCAAAGGAACACTGCGAGCCTGGTAGGCGAGGGTCCCCACCTGGTAGGCGGCGGCGACGACGACGGCGGAGGCGAGCAGCGCGGCGGCCAGCTGCAGGCGCTGCGGCGTGGCGCGCACCCTGTCCTGCGGGGCGCCCCCGCACGAGGAGAAGGCGCGCAGCGCGGCGGCGGCGCTGGCGGCCAGCGACTCGCCCGCCACCACGCGCCACGCCAGCGCGTACGCCCCCACCGCCCCCAGCAGCACGAGCCAGATGCGCGGGGAGAACACGCGCAGCGGCAGCGACCACGCCGGCAGCTTCGCAGGCGGAGGCACAGCCACAATTATATTGGAGGCTGATTCTGACGCTTCCACGAAGTCACACGAAAGCATCTGCCCAAGCTCCGGATTAATCTTAGTAAACGCGAAATCCACGCGGTCAAATGCGACATCAGTTGCGTGATCTCTAGGAGCATGTGGATGTTGTCTCTGAAAGATTTCAAGATGTTGGTCAAACTTAAATGTAGATTTTCTTGATTTAATGAATTTTTAATAGCATTAACACAATTTTCCGCTTTGAACATTTATTTTCATTTATATATTGCTTGTAGGTAATGAACTTTCCTTAATTGGAGAAAGTTTATTTAAGAAGGCTGGGGGACATTCTATTTTAAGCTGAATTTTAGAGCTATTTAATATGAAATTAAAACATTTTTTCTGAGCTAAAATGTATTGCAGATTGCACAGCGTTTAGGCTGGGAACCAGCAAGAGAAAACACGTATGAGCAGGATATAAAAAATGACACTTTGAATTGAATATGGCGGACAGCTTCAAACGCCGCATCGCTATGCCATACAACTCCTTAACAGTTTGGTCATCTAACGAAGAATGCAGTAGCAAGAGTTAGCTGTGTACTCATCCCTCTTGAGCAAAGGTTTTTTCGACACATTAAAAAAATTGTACAGCGCAACGCTGGCATCTACAGGCCGCCATATTTGCAATTCATTATTTGTCACTACACAGGCCAACTTCTCAAAAAGTTTTAGCTTTGAACTTATCATACGTGTTTTTCTTGTTGGCTCTCGGCCTATTTGTTGATGTGAATTAAGCATACCTTGTTGTCAAACGCGTGGGTGCTACATGATAATTTGTGGAACATCAATACATAGTTTCTCGTGTATTGATAGCTATTCAGAGTATTTTAATACATCTATCTCAATGGCATTTTAGTAATCACTTCAAATATTTTTTATGATAATTTAAAAAATCCAAAAAGTACAGCAGTAAATAATTTAGTGTGGGGAGTAGTAATGGTACACCAAAGGGTGTCGGAACAAAAGTCAGCAAGAAGACCAATCAATGTAAATCGTGTAGTTGACCATTTAACAAATATAAATCTATAATCAAATACTTCATCTCTGAAAACAAATTAAAAACTTTACACACTTCCAAAGAGAGTAGTTGACTTTTTGAAAGAATAAGTTTGAAAGAATAAGAATAATAATTAAGAAGCGGTATTATTTGCAGAATAGTATCATACACATTTATTTGTATTTCTTGAGACTTACTACGAACATTAACTACTTATTAATTACTTATTATGTTAAAGAAAATTTTACGAAACTTTAAACTAGGAAAAACTGGAAGGATATCAAGGGATAGTGAATCCTATGTGATTTTGTACGTTCTTTTTTGTACTGTACCACAATGTAAAATCTTGTCGTATATAAATTAAAGTAAATTTTAAATAAGTTATTTTATTTAAATACTGTGAATATAAATATTGTTAATGTAATAGAAAATGTTCTGGTGATCAGAATATTTTGCTTTTTAGATCAAATAGATTTTTTATAGATAAGAAGGTAGATTAAATGTTTTTATGATTGAAGTAATACGTTATTAAACACAGGATGAATTATGAGTTATTCCACATGAATAAAAAAACTAACCACCACCTTCTCCTCAGTTAATTGATATATGTTTTAAGGTCATTTAACTGAGGTTTCCGCACATCCATTTGTTGATTATTTCTCTTCTTTTACAACCTCCAGAAGTTTCTGCTTGAAGTGTTGAGGATTGTTTATAGAATTTTCGAAGAAAATATCTATTCTTTTGAGATATAAAAAACGAGAAAATGCTAATTTGAAAATGACTATGATAGGGCTTCCCTATACAATGCCCGTATATACCCCATTCAATCGCGCCCAACTTCGCCAGCCGGCCGGCAAAATTACATTGCACTTGCAGCGCGCGAATATTGCAAATTAGCTTCCGAGACTTACAATAGCGCTTGCAATCTTAAACATGTGCAGCATGATCCCAGGATACACAAAAATGAAAAAATAAAAAAGCTAATTTTTATGGAAATTTGTTGTTTTACGCCAAAAGCGAAAAGCAATAATTGTTTATCATAGAAATTCTGAGGAACACACAGGTGCTTATCCATCTGAAAACCACACCTAGTACTGTTTCATAATATCTTTTATTTCAAATAAGACAGTAAGTCTAATGATGTTTCCATTAATAATTTTTTACATAGCTATTAATTAAAGCTGTTACATTTAGGGTAGGCACGCACAGAGTGCTTAAAATACAATTTTGCCCAAGTGTTCAAATACAAATGTGAATGCACCCCCCCCAAAGGAAAAAACCTTTCGTCTGATCACATCTGTTACTGTTGACCTTAATGAAACATAGTAGCCAATCAAGTGATTGTAGGTCACGGCGGTTGTGGATGTTTGCTTTTGGGTTGTGAGGAGGTGGGGTTCTCTCAGTCAGCATTCATTGTCTTATTTGACCAGTCAGGAAGTTGAAGAAAGAAAGATGATAGAAGGTGAATTTTACACAATTTTACTTAAATGTTAATGGAAAATCGTATTTATAGGTATATCAGGGAGATAATATGTAAGATATTTCAGGAAATGTGAGACATGAAAACCTAAAAATATCTCTTTGGGCTGAAAGATGAGTAATATTATATAACTGTGTAACGGGTACTTATAATAACAACGAATCGGCTTTTTTGGTTCAAAACTAGAATACAAAGATAATAGACGTCTTGAAATTTATAGAAAATTATTGTTCTTTGAATGTTTGTTTTTAGTACATTAAAACATCAAAATAATGAAAAACATTTGTATATATGAACGGAAAACTTACGTCCTCATTTGTGTATTTTGCCCTCCAATGAAACCGAAGATGAAGACGTGCTTCGAGCTCCCTCTCCTTGAGGTACACTGGGCCTACGACTCGCACGTTGGTTCCTCCAACCGCCTTGTGGATGTGGATCGCTTTGAGGTCGTAGTCGCGCCCATAGGACACGGCCGCGCCTCCGAGGTCCCTCGCGCGTGTCGCCACCAGCGCGTGCGCCTCGCGCGCGCACGCCACGCTGCGCTCGCCGCACAGGCTGAGGACCTGCCCGCCGCCCCCCTCGGGGGCGACCACGTCGCCGGCCAGCGCCCACCACCGCCCCTCCCCCTCCCCCTCCCGCTCCCGCTCGCGCAGCAGCAGCCCGCGGAAGCCCTGGTGGCGCTGCCACAGCGCGGCCAGCACGCGCCGCCCCGCGCGCAGCAGCGCCCCAGCCGCGCTCCCGGCCTCCCGCACTCGCCTCCCGCGGCGCCTCGGTCCCTTCTGCGCGCCCCGCTCGCCAGCCAGCTCTTCCTCGGGGAGACACGGCGACCTCCGGTGGCGCTGCCTTCGAAGGCCTTCGCGAGGGTGCGTCGGAGATCGCACTTTGGTGTCGATTTGGCGTTGAAAGCGTATTCCTTTCCCAAGGAGCGTCTGAGAGGGGAAGGAAGCGTCTCCATAGGTTCTGTCAAACATCCGATCTGATGCGAAGGGGCTCTGAAATCGCGACTTGTCTTCCAAGCTTCTAATTTCTCTTTGAATTTCGTTTAAGTTGCTGTGAATACTTTTACCTACGTCAATCTGTAGTAACTGAACTTGCTGCAAGTCATTGAGAAAGTTATAGGATTCATCTACAAATCTACGTCCTCCAATCTTTTCGTGATAAATCCCTTCCCTTTCTTCGCTCTTTCTGAAGCCAAGGTTTTGTGAAATTTGATCACCTTTTTTGTTTCTCTGCTTACAATAAGCACTCGCTGCTCTCCTCCCAACCGCTAGGACGACCGGCGCTGAAGAACTCAGTTGAAGGTTCCGATGGGAGACCACGCCATTTGTTAACATCTGTAAAGTGGCCAAAATTTTGTTAATTTTATATAAAACCTCTTTGAAAATTATGTGCATGTGCAATAAAATTTACATTACAGGAATGAGAGCACGAAAGCGTATATTTTTTTATAGATAATAGGTTTACAAATTTGGTAATTACATGGGTACACTGTAACAATTACTTCTAACTCGCCAGTAGTATATAATAGGGACCAGAGTTTTAGGACCAATAATTTTTAGATATTTAATTATTTCCATTTTTCATTAAAATACTTATATTTATTATAAATTTATATTCCATCCTTTTATCTAAAAAATTCTCATTTTCTACAATTAAACATGTTTTGAAGCACTGATGTCTATTGAGAATCCTAGACCACATTTTTCAAAATACATAACGTTTTACCATTTCATACATAATTTTTAACATTTCAAGCAACATTTATATTCTTAAAAATTCAATAGTTCAATCATGTAACAAGCTTAATTCAAAAATATTCCGTCATAAATACTTTATACACTACCCTCAAATTCTTAGTTTTTAAAAGATCTTTAATATCATTTTCTTTTAATCAATTAAAATATCGATTAGGTAAAATTACACTTAACATTTGATCTTTATCAGTATTTAGATCCAATGCCACTTTATTTCCATATTTTGTATTTACGTTTCTTATATCAGCAATAGGATATTCATGGTCTTCAATTAATTCTGTTCTTTTTTATGAATTTTTAGTTAATATGTAGCTTGGTTCAGTTTCGTTACGAACGTACATTTACAAGAAAATTATAAATAATTCCTGTGCTATTATGTAACAGATACGAGAACACTTGTGATTATTGCGCAAGACAAGGAATTAGAACACGTATGTATAAAAAGATGATACAAATCATACATCTTCAGTAGTGTCTTTAGCAACAATATAGGTAAGTTATTTTATGATTTTTATTGTTTTCATTGCTTGAAATATTCTAGTCATCCATTGCATAAAACCATGTTTACATTGATAGCAACAGCCTTTTTCCCCCATTTATATTTTTAAAAATCATTATAAGATATTAAAAATTTATTATATTACAATTAAATAGTTTATTATATGATATTAAAAATTATTATATTATACTAACATATTTAATATTAAACATTTCCTTGAATGATACTATGTTGGAAGTCGTATGTTAAATTCCTTTTACCATACATGATAACGTATCCAAACGTGTTATTAGGAATAGTATAATGAAATGAAGCACATCGTTTCATAGATGGTGTCAGAGCAAGCTGTTTTATTTTATTTCTACTTAGAAACACGCACATCTTAGTGAGGATTCTGTACGCCCATAGCGGGCAATTTCTAGGCATTGTATTTCTAAGCAAGCTTTTAAGTACGACGGCTTGTGCCGCGCCGCTTGCAACTGCGCCATACGCCGCGCGTCGTTCGGCCACCACTGCCTCGCCACGAGGCGCAATGGAATTCCACAGAATCTCTGTGACGCAACCATGTAGCTTCCCTTTGCTGGAACTCGGCTGACGCAACAAGCTGCAACCGTCTCTCGCCTCGCCGCCGACGCGTGCGCGTCTGTGTGTGTGTTACTGTATCTTTCCAGAAGTCTCCATGACGCAACAAAGCCGTGGCGCTCGCTCGCCAACGGCGTCGCAACGGAGGCCAGGGTTGCCAGATTGGGCGGAATTCCGCTTTTTGGGCTGGAAAACGGCTCTCTCTCGCGGGACAAAAATTGATTTCGCGAAATACCGCCCAATGGGCGGAAATGCATCAAAACATGTGCGATTTTGGGCGGATTCTCATATTACGAAGAAATTTTCAAAAAACAACCACAACATTGACAGTGAATTTGACTTTTTTACATTATACGAGATTTTTATTAATTATTTGTTAATTTGATCAAATTTACTTTGAAAAGGGAGTAATGTTAGTTTTTAGATCTCTAGTACAAGGTGTGTTCTAAAAGTCATATTCATTTGTCGTGCACAACATGAGCATATATTATATAACATCGGCAGTTCTTGGAGTTAATTTTAGAACACACAATTTAAAATTAGTTGTTTTTTTAAAGTACAGTTTCACTGCCAGTATATTCCGTTAAGACACAAGGATTAAGCATGAAACATACATCTGCAACCACTTCTGTGATAATATTTTTATGCGTGGATATTTAAAAGAAGGTAGGAGTGAAAATGTGAAGGGGGGGAAATTATTTTATAACTGACAGTATTTTTACAATAATATAATTTAAATAAAAAATAAAAATTAATTACAAAATTCACAAACTGCTGTTAATAAAACTAATCAAGCATTTCATAGGGGCACTATCTCAAAAAAAAGCTTCTAATAGAATTATTTTAATGCAAATTCAAAATGCCTACAAAATTCAAATTGAAATGTTGATTTTTTCTTATTGTGCGGAATTGGGCGGATTTACATCCATCCAACGGCGGATCTTTGTACGAAGCATCTGGCAACTCTGACGGAGGCTTCAGTCTTCGCTGTGATTTGGAGCTGAGCGGTCGCCTCGCTGCTCCGCTCTCTTACATGTGGTGCCACTTCAGTTCTACTTGTGGAGCCATGCTAGGCGGACGTGCCACGCCGTTCTCCATATAGCGCCTCTACTTCTGTCGCCGCCTGGACTCCGTGTGGAGCGGATGCCATTCCGCTCTGCATGTAACTTGCTCTTTGTGCTGAGCATTTTTTTCTTCTTAACATGGCTGGTGGCCATGTTGTCTCGCCGTCCAAGTCTGCGGCCGTTCCTGCTATATACATTCAATGCTGCTACTGGTGACTATTGCGCCTGCATCACACACGCCACGTGTTCAACTATATTTTATGTTCACGCTTTATGTGGCACGTGTAATCAATTATTCTACAAACTGTATCACGCACGCCGCGTGTTCAGCTATATTTTGTGTTCACGTTTTATGTGGCACGTGTAATCAATTATTCTACAAACTGTATCACACACGCCACGTGTTCAACTATATTTTATATTCACGTTTTATGTGGCACGTGTAATCAAATATTCTACAAACTGCATCGCTTACGTCATGTGTCTAACTGGTGCTTCGTCTTCTCGTTGGTGCTCATTTGTGGCACGCACAATCTCCTGAACTGCATCTGCCTTAGCGGGCGTGGGTTCGCTACCCGCCCGCAATCGTGCCAGCCTCATCAACGTGCAAGAGGGAACAAGTTCTGTGCTACCGCACCATATACGATCCCACGTCATGGGCATGATTGTAACTTGGCATTGTGATTTTATGTGCTGCAACCCCCTTTTTTGTCCTTTCTCCCCTTCATAGCTTAAGATGTACCTTGTTTTGAATAGAATATATGTTTACATGATCTAATCTACAACTTTTATGGTAACAAGCATTCTCCAACCAACTCCATCCTTGCAGTCCCAGACCTGCAATGATGGTCATAACCTGTTGTTCTCTCATTACAGGTGTCTGGGTGGTCCTTCGAATTTAATTAATTTAATTGGAGCTATGGTAGGAATGTTTGGGAGGGGTCGAAGCCTCATTATTTCACGCCTAGTCCACTCGCTCGACCCACCCCATCCAGATGGTTTTTTGTAGAGCATCTACTTTTTTCTAATGTAAGTTTTTATCAAATAAATGGAATATCTTGTAAATAACAGAAATGGTGATATCGCCATTTCTAAACTTTTATTATTATTCGTAATTCTATTGACTTCTCTAAAATTCTGTAAATGAACGATACGCCTTTTAAAAAGAATTGGTAGAGTTATATCCCAAGATTCTGATGGAAATTGTTCATTTGGACTATTTTTAGTGAAATATTCTGTAGATAACAATGATCATGTACACTTTAATATTTTTCTTCATAATCAAGTTTATTTGTTTGGAATACTACAAAAACGAAATAAGGCATATCATACTATAAAGAATGATAATGATTGGTAATATAAATTTCAAAATTTTCTTTTTCAAGCAATTCCAGACAATTCATTTGTAAATCAAAAATGAATTTGTAGAGATGTATGTATGTACTTAGCGCGACAGCACTTAAACGGGCTCAGGCCTACCGGCGACGTCCCTGCCTCGCGAACATGGGTTAAGGGAGTATGTGTGGTTAGTAGACATCCCCACGCCGTATTTCTTTTAAAGTACTGTCCAAACCAAAAGTTTGCGAGCTTAGTTCAGTTGAACAGGAAAAAACCTCGATCACATCTGTAACATATCCAACAGCTTGTGTTGATTTATCAGAAGTGGATTTGATCAAATTTTTAAGCCATTTTTCTTTGTCACCCGCCCCCGAGTGATAAGTCAGTAGCTGCCGGACAAACATTGTGAAGTTTTGTTTTTATACAAATTTGTTGATGACATGTTATGTTCGCATAATTTCAGGAAAACAAGTATTTAAAGTCAATGTAATTATTATTATTATTATTATTATTATTATTATTATTATTATTATTATTATTATTATTTGAGAACACTGTTGTATATTACATTTTGTTTTTCCAATTAAGGTTGCGTTTTCATAATTTTGTAGAAGTATTTTTTACATCATATGTTATACTTAAATATGTTTCATTATGTTTTACTTGGCAAATTAAAGTAAGTGAATAATTATTTTTTTCTATTACTGTTGAGACCAACTTAATTGAGCAACACATGAGCTGTGTTAGTATGATATTAATCATATTTAAACAGCATGTAACATATTTTATTCAACAACAGTGCAGATGATCGTGATGAATGTATTGCGCACCTTAATGACCAAAAGTTTGTAAAATTAATAAGCTTTGGAGTCTTGTACATACTTGATCTCTCTTATTAGATCAAAAATATGATGGATTGTACTATCAACAGCACATGCTTAGAAAGAACCAATTCCTACACAAATTACCTGAATCTGACAACTTTTTGTTTTTGTGACACCTTCAAGGAAAGTAATTATTGACCTCTGATTGATCCTGTATTATATAACTTAGGTTGGTAGAATGATTAGTTGATTGAGAACAGCTGTTTTTATTAACTTAAGAAAACGTATTTAATTGTTTGCTATTTTGTCCAGACTTACTGTACCTCTTCAGAGCTTTATATAAAAATATAACTATTGGAAGTGAATATTAGAACCTTCAACCTCCATATCCAACCTCTTTATCCCCTTGCTGATTCTTTGATAATTTAAGGTATGAGTATCATCATTTTTCGTGATATGTAATGTCATACAAAATTCAAAATTCTTCCGTAAGGTTATAGTTTCCACTTTAAAATTAATGTATTAAGCATAAATATAATTTTGACAATTTTCAGTATAGGTTAGAAACTATTTCTCTCTAAATGGGTGCTGGGAATACTCGATATTGAGTGGGAATCCACTCTTTACGAGCGGTCGTCTAAGTCACTCGAATCGAGAGAGCGGTCCGTCTAAATCTCACTGAATTATTAATTAGATCGCTGGTGAGGTAGATACCTTTTTAGTATGATAAATACCTGATATTTATTTATTAGTCAATTATGTCGCTTTAAAAGCCGAGTGGATTTCGCGAGGCTCAATTCTGGCTCGAAGGCTGGGTGAAAATTCACCCGAATAGAGTCGAATTCACTCCAAGAAGTTAAGAGAGTATGGATTTGTATGTGTGGTCTAAATTCACGAATTTGAGTCCACTATTTCGATAAACCATGCTTGAGTTAGACCGCTGTCGCACCGGCATGTTCGAATTTCGCGCTCGGAAATCATCTTTTAAAACTAGTTTTCTCGAAGACAATTTTTTTCGAAAAAACTGGACCTGCTATTCTTCATTAGAGTCAACACAGAATTGAAGGTATATTTTGTGACAGGAGCTTCTAGACTTTCTGTATATGACTTGTAATTTAAGCCTGAGTTGGAATTTCTTTTCAATTTCTAAAATTTGGAAATCACTATCTACCTTTAAGAAGATTTTTTGTTCTAAGAGTTGGCTGGCAAAGTGTGATTGTATTTGTGTGTAAGCATTTTTCAATCATAGAGTGTGCATGCGTGCGCGTGCGTGTGCGTGTGTGTGTGTGTGTGTGTTAGCGCGCGCGCACGTTCGTGTGTAGGAATAAGAGAAGTTAAGTTTTGTGTGTTGAGAGAGATACTTTTATTTTTTTGAACAGTTTGTCAATCGACGATCGACGATCACGTTGTTCTTTGTTCTTTCTGATGTTCTGAAACTGAACTGAGAATAGTCTATGAATCATACAATGCAATGCAGCGTGTTGGTGAGAGTGTGAATATTGTGATGTGTAATATTTGACTGTGTCAGTGTGTGTCGTTTTTTTTGGGTATGGCAAAAACATCTCTGTTATTCATCTTCGTTTTGGGCGTATAGCGGATCAAAATATTTTGAAAACGTATTCTATTAAAGTGAAATATTTACATTGAAGCAACTTCCTGAAAAAGATACTCCAAAGAGAATGAAATCAGAAATAGATAACTCCTTGCATTTATATACAACCTAGTTTAATCTAAAAAGAAAATTGATAGGTAAACAAATTGCCCTTTCTCTACTGAACTTGCTTCTCACCTTTCTAAAGCGGTCGTAGACGGCGTTTTTCGTGTGTAGGAGTAGGAAGGCGATGAGGTACGAGCGGCGGTGGGTCGCCAGCACGTAGCCGCGTTGCTTCTCAAGCCACGCGGGTGCCTTGCCTTTCGGGACTGGTGGAGGCGGGCGCCACAGCAGCATCGGCGCCGCGGCGCGGGCGTGCAGGGCGCGTAGCCAGCGCGGGCCGTCGCCCAGGTCCACCACGCCCACCGCCCGGCCCCCGCCCACGCCCGCGCCCGCGCCCCCCAGCGCCCACTGCACGCCCGCCACGGGCGGCCCCGACCCCGCCCACGGCACACACACGCCCCGCGCCCCTACCCCCGCCCACGCCCCCCACAGCGCCACCGCCACCGCCAGCCCCAGGGCGCGAAGCCCGGCCCCCGCCCTCGGCACACACACGCCCCGCACATCTCCCCCCGCCCACGCCCCCCACAGCGCCACCGCCAGCCCCAGGGCGCGAAGCCCGGCCCCCGCCCTCGGCACACACACGCCCCGCACATCTACCCCCGCCCACGCCCCCCACAGCGCCACCGCCACCGCCAGCGCCTGCCCTGGGGTACGTGCGTTCCGTAGCATCCCCTCAGTGCCCAATGGCACCGACCTTCCACTGCGAAAACTCACCCCTTGCGACAGCTTTCTCGTGATAGGCACCGACACGCCCGTCCTGCTTGCGACGTTATTTCCACATTGCTCTTCACGGATACATGCATATCACGGCAAACATATCAAAGCACGCATTTCAATCTCAGAATTGGTCAAACACTGTGGCATTTCTAGCAACATTTCGCAAATTATCTGTCACGCGAAATTCTATGTTTTATTTTATTAATTATAATAACAACAGCAATTATTTTTTTCCCATTTGTGATTGTTTTCGTTGTGTAAATAATGTAGAACAAATGGATTTGTAAAAATGAATTTGTAATATTAACCAAACTATAACTATTATTTGGAAATCGATGGATTATTTTGAAATAACGAACATTATTGTACCGTAAAGTTCGTTATTTGCTTCAAAGACTGACGAAATGACTGATGACAATCTCTGAACCAATTTAATCTCTATTCACTGAACAATTAACAAAACGTGTATCTAAAAATGTAACTGAAATGTGTTTTATTTACCAATGCCTGAAAAAGTATGCTTTAGTATAGTAAAAAATCCTATTCACGTTAGTGCATGTTTTTCGTCACTTATAATCGTAATTGTTTAATAATAATCCGGACGCAGAATACTACAATGCAAAAATTAGGTGAATGAAGAGAATAACGAGAAAGGCATTCGACAGAAAACGCAGTAGCAAATATATGAATATTTTTCGAAATCGTTCAAAAGAGTTGGAGCGGGAAAAGAAAATTGCTCAGGAAGCATATTTAAAGTATATTTTAAATGGTAAGGGTAATAACTGGACAGGATTTTATAAATATGTCCGTAGAAGGAAAGGAAATAAAGAGGAGATCCCAGTGGTTCGTGAAACGGAAACACGCTCATTAATAGCGATCAGGCAAAAGCTAATGAGTTTAATAAGTATTTCAGTTCGGTTCTCAAAAGCAATAAAAACCATCCACTAATTCAGGGGTCTTCGGTTACAAATCAGTTTAATATTGAAGTGAACGATCTACGAAATAAAGTAAAATATATGAAAAATGGTAAGTCAAGGGGTCCAGACGAAATTTCTACGGACATAATTAAACTAGGAGGAGAGGCAATATTACCGTACCTAATTCTAATATTTCACATATCCATGAATAAAGTACCCGAAGATTGGAAATCAGCTTTTGTCGTACCAATTTTTAAAAGTGGTGACAAAACTATATTAAGTAATTATAGGCCGGTAAGTCTTACGTCAGTGGTCTGCAAACTTATGAATGGTAAATCAAAAAATGGCTCTATGATGGCCAACACGGGTTCAGGAGTGGTTATTCATGCGAAAGTCAGGAAGCCACTACAGGATTCATCAGATGAAATTGACGCGGGCGGGAGAGTAGACGCAATAGTTAGAGATTTTGATGTCGTTCCCCAGGATTGCTTCTACACAAATTAATAATGAAAATTCGAATAATGAAAAAATGCCATCCTCGTTATCCCTCTAACCCTCTCTTCATTGAGCTTAGAATCTTACCATTGCCTTGCCTATTTATTTAAAAATCTGTCATATTTGTCAAAACTGACTTATTTAACGATGAGAACATATTTTCATGCAATACTGGAATTTATAACTACAACACACGTCGTAAAATTCGTCTCAGTATCAACAGCTCGCTATCAGAAGTCCATATACAATACATGTACGTTACTTTACAACGCATTACCAGACGGTAATAAACAATTGAAGTCGGTTCACAAATTTAAGTTAAAAGTAAAATATTTTCTGCAGCATAACTGTTTCTACATAATTAGAGACTATACTTATCAAAAAATAATGTTTATTTTAACAAAACAGTGATATATATTGAATTAGCTTACATTTGTATTGTATATTATTTTTAAAACACTTAATATGTTCGTAACAAATAATGTACTTCAGCTGCCTGGTCAATGACCCCCATCATGACATCGATCAGGTTTTTTGCCCTTTTTGCAGTTTCCTTGATCCATTGAGCAAATGCTCAGGTGGCCCCTTGCTTTGCTTCTGGAGGGCGAGTTACTTTTTTGTTAGCAATGCAGAAAAATCATTCCTGCAATTCTTTGGAAGATGCAAATAATTTTCTATAATTCGGGAACAAAATGTCTATTTTTTTCAAATATTGCTAATCTCGCGATTTTTTAAAATTTATTTTTATTTATTTATTTATTTTAAATCTTTACTCATCTTTCAACTTTTTATGGTTAAAATGATGAGAAGGGATTCTGGAACTCAAGAAAACGTGCGCAGATTATCTTCTCCCCCATACGTCACACAGTTTTTACTATTTTTGACTAAATAAATAAATAAATGTAAATCGAAATGTGTGTCTATAATTCATCTTGGGACTCTTTTTCTTCAAGTTAAAATGTGTATAAGCATTTGAGAAAACAAAAATGAATTTTGATTATGAATGGATTGTTCGAGTTAAATTGAATTATTGGAGTTACTTTAATAATATTCAATATCATTTTATGAATCGTTGTGTACTGATTATTTTTATTGTAATGGGAAGTAGTTGTTTTTCATTACAGGCTTTTGGAAATCAATTTTATCAGCTGGGATGTATTTGAAAATTCTTGTATATGAAAAAGTGCTAAAAGTTTGCTTTCGATAAATTCTCAATAGTAATGGATTAAATGATTTGATGATTACTTATTGTAAAAACTTTTTCATTCAGAGCACATAATGTTATTTTTATAATTAAACACCACTGTTATATGAAAGAAATTTCGTCGTGTCTTTTGCTGTTAACCTATTTATACCGTTTACACTTATGATTATCCCATATTCCTAGCAATTGAGATTTATGATTAAGAATCCTCCTATTCCTTCAAAATTCAATGTCTTTTGATTTTATTTAAGTTAAAGCATACAAACGACTTCTCAAATAAATAGGCAGAAGTCCATAAGTTTATTATGCATTAAGATGTAGATAAATATAGTTAATTTTCAATATGGCTGTTAAATCTATTATATATAATTCCAGTGTCACGATGTTTGTCCGGGATAAACTCCGAAACTACTGAACCGATTTTAATGTTGTTTTTTCTAAATGTGTGCTTTGCTCCAACTTAAGAGATAGGGTAGTTTATTTCTTGAATTTGAGATTGCAATTTTATTTATTGCGAATTAATTGTTTTTT
Organism: Gryllus longicercus; assembly: GCA_038098605.1. Classification (NCBI taxonomy): domain Eukaryota; kingdom Metazoa; phylum Arthropoda; class Insecta; order Orthoptera; family Gryllidae; genus Gryllus; species Gryllus longicercus. The sequence continues at coordinate 764,769 of JAZDUA010000641.1, forward strand.
ATCTAACAAAGAGACATAGTTCGGTAAGATTCTAACAGATGACGGTATAAGGCAGAGAGTATATATCGTATAAGGTAGTCAGTTGACTGAATTGAGTGAGTATCCAACAGATGGCGCTGTGTTAAAAGTATTACCACTTTAATTAATAACCTACAATTCATTAATATAACCGACCACGTGTTGCTTAGTCCAAAGTATAAGAAAAAATTTCATTATAGTAAATGAAGTTTGGTGAAATTATTCTTACTTTTTTTTAAAAAAATTTGGTGCTTTATTGTTTGTAACTTTCTTATCAAAATAAATATATGTAAGTATTATCATATCACATATTTATATTATTAAACTGTACTAGCTGATCCAGCAAATGTTGTTTTGACATATAAATGATTACTAGGCAATTTTTTTATTATACTTCATTTAATAATTGTTCTTTATCAAAGTAACAAATATATTTTAAATTAGTAATCCGTGTTTCTATTACTAATTATGGCAATTGAAAAATAATTGAATATCAATCTTTTAGTGCAAAAGAAATATTATAATTTATATTCTAAAAGTCAATGCATGATGTATAATATTAAACGATCGCTTGCGTTTGTATTTTAGAGTGATTTGTTTTTGTCATTGACAATTATACACCAATTTTATTTTAATTGTATTGTATTATTTTAATTATCATTTTCAGTGATGTGCCTCAAAAAATCTAACCTCAATAATGCCAGTAGCGGTGAGGTACGACGTAAACGTACTGAGAGAGCCTTCATGTCAACAAATCAAACCATTACAGCAAACGCCACTGAAAGGCATAGAGCAGCAGAAAGTCGTATGCGAGAGGCAAGCGAACATCGTGGTGAACGTCTGCGGTTACAAAGAGAGAAAGGTCAAGAGCGGCGCGTGAACAACATTTATCCAGATGTCGAGCACAGGATCAAGAGAGACAGCAAACCAGTCGCGCATTAACGCGTACGTCTTATTTTCGTCTTGCGTTCGAGTATTCTCCAGACATCAATTATTCTGCGCATTCAAAGATCGCCATCGGTTCGATAGATCAAATATGCAGACACTGTCAGGCTTTGAAATTCCGCTATGAACCACCGGGCATGTGTTGTTCATCAGGAAAAGTGGTTTTGTTACCTCTTCTTAGTCCGCCGGAGCCCCTACAGTCACTTCTCGGTGGTGAATCAGATGATTCAAAATTGTTCTTACGTATGACATGCAAATTCAATTCTTGCTTTCAAATGATTTTGCGATTTATCATTCGATGGACGTAATTTTGAAAGTACATTTAAAATACAAGGTCAGGTGTACCATAAAATTGGTTCGTTGATGCCAATACCTAACGAAGAGACAAAATTTCTTCAAATTTATTTTATGGGCTGTTCTGAAGAACGAGCGACAACTATATGTGTGTCTAATTTTATCGAACAAGCAGTACAAAGAGCTATTGTTGAGTTGTTGGAAATTTTTTGAGAAAATCATAACCAACTTGTTCAATTATTTAAAAAGTGTCACCACAATTGCAAAATGACAACTTACAAATTGTCATCAGAGCGGACAAAACACCATCAGGAGAACAAGCTGCAGGTTCAACGCGCCAACCGTAGAAGAAGTTGCTATTATGGTCGGTGATCCAGTTGATAACAGAGCTATCAAAATAACACGTCGTGACAGCACTGTTTATGTGATATCAGACTTACATTGTTCGTATGATGCAATACAATATCCACTGATATTCTGGCAGGTTCAAGATGGATATCACATTAACATTAACCAGCTTAATCCGGCAACTGGTAGGGATTAATTTTTTTAATTTATTAGTGTTACTTTTTTAACATACCACAATCTTAATTCAAATTTATTTCTTATGTTGCAAGTAATGAAACGAATAAAAAGGTCAGCTCAATATGTTACTACGCGTACCGGTTGATGATAAGAGATAATCAGGACAATTATATTCTTCGATACCGTCAGCTCTACCACCAATATGTTGAAGACATGTATGCTAAGATCGAGATGTGTCGCGCATTTGTGAACGCTAATGTTAAGGCTAAATGCACCGAAAAATACTTGTAGGAAAATTCAATAGATCGCAGCACTATCACAGGGGAATTTACTTCACTGATTACGTCTGAACCAATGGTCCGATTTTTGATCTGTAAACGGCATTTGACGCCTTTTTAAAATAGAATTCACGCTACGATGACATTTTTCCAAAAATCTAGCAAAAACGCGAATTTGAAATTAGTTCTCCAACTTCCGAGAACAAATTAAAAAATGTGGGCTTATAGCGCGATGGCGACATGCTTCCTAAATCCAACACCGTGACAATAATACAAATCGGACGAATAGGAGCGTCGTAAAGAGAAATTTACGAAAACACCTCCCTCCCCCTTCCCCTTCTGCGCCGTTGCGTCATCCGCCCGACTGTTGTGGACCTCTGTCGGCGCGGCGACACGGCCAGGCCCGGCGGCGTGGGCCAGCCTCGGCGGAGCAGGAGGACTTGAGGGATTCGCAAGCCAGACAGTCGGTTTATGCGTTCGTCACTTTGCATCTCAATCTTTTTTTCCACATATATCAAACTAGAGATGCTATACTACTATCTTTTTCACATAGTTCCGTCTTCCTTCGAATACTATCTTAAAATTGTTTGAGGCATTACTCAAAATATCGTGTCTGATTTGGAACTGTTTTTAAAAAAAATGAACTAATTGTGTAAATATCACCATTATTCCATCTTCCCACATCTTATTTTAGATACATTTTACTTCTAAGGTCATCTGTTATTACTCCACCTTGCTCTAAGATCTTCCGTTGTCAAATACCGGAAAAACTGAGTGGAGTATACGCATGAGCTCTTTTATCCACTTGACTTTTGATCTTAAAATGACGTTTATCTGCTATAAAGAGTTCATCTGGTGAATCTCTTTTCCCAAGTAAAATAGCCGAATCTAATTTTAAAAATGTTTTCGTACTTTCGGACAAATTTAAAAAAATGCATGATCTTGGTTGTCCGGGTGACGTCGCGTCGAAGGATGTTTTGCCGTCGTTTTGACCATCTTGTTGTGGTCTTCCTCAGGGCCTCATACCAGCCCTGAGGAAGACCACGACAAGATGGTCGAAACGTCGGCAACACAATCTTCGACGCGGCGTCACCCGGACAGCCAAGATCATGCTCAGGACTGCCGGGGAAGCCTAAGACTTCAAATTTAAAAAAAGGTGGTAAAATAGTGGGCTGGCGAGCTGCATCCTGACTCCAACGCATCGAAATAAGATAGTATGAATCATGTCTTATCCCAGTTTACTTGGTAAGTTATTTTGATATAAACTTAATATGTTATATTTGTATAATTTTGAAAGGAATAAATAATTCCTGGTGAGTCGTTTCATACAGACTACGTAAATGAATAAAGGGTAATGATGCAATTGGATAACTCCTAGATGTTTGCTTGCATTTGGAGCGTGTTTTCCCTTACATTTTCTTTGTTTTATAAAAAGTGGATTTTCTAGAAAAAAAGTTATCTGTAGAAATTGCAGTATGCAAAACCAGTTAACGTGACTTTTTCGTGACATATCGACCACAATGATATAAATAATATGGAACATTCAAACGAGTTTAAAAACGAAGGAAATTTTTTTCTGTGAGAATGATCTTAGGATATGCTTTACGCTAACGCTTACGCGACGTAATGTAATCTACACAACTTTTCAGAGGAGATAGAAAATGAGGTTTCTTTCAGTGTGAATTGTTTTTGAAAATCTTAAGAAAGTATGCTTACATCAACAACATTTTTAAAATCATTGTTGTTTTTTTGTTTTGTTTTTCTTCTGAGGGATGACTTTTGCAGATTGACTGAATCACACGGTATTCATGCAATTGTGTTGTTATTTGCAGAATCTAGGCTGTCCCCTTTCTTTGATAATGGAGTAATTATAGTGCGTTGCAAATCTGTTGGTCACTCTTTTCTTTTCCAGATCACATTGCATAATTGTGTTAGTTTCGCCAAGATTTCTTCCCCTGTATCTTTGAATAGTTCGATTGGAATATTATCTACAGCCGAGGACTTCCCATTTTTCAGTTGTTTTGTCGCCCAATTCATTTCTTCGATCTCAGGTTCTTATTCGTAATCATCTATATTTATCCACTACTCTATTTGTAAGTCCTTATCATATAACTTCTTCGTGTATTCTTCCCATATTTTTTGTGATCTCTTCTTTTGTTGTATTTATATTGTCGTTCTCGTTCTTAACATTCGCCATTGTTGGTTTACGCTCCGTGGTTATATTTCGGATGACCTGAAAAATTTATTAAGATCTCCATTTGTTGTTATGTTCTTCCACTTCTTCGCTTTTTTTCTTGAATAAACTTTTCTTTATCTTGCCTTGGTTTGGGCTGGAATCCCCGTAGAGTTTTCTGACTTTCGTCTGGTCATTTGCTTTCTTTGCAGAGAAATATAATGTTTGAAAAGAATGAAATATAAGGACTCCGTTATACATAATAATAATAATGATAATAATAATAATAATAATAATAATAATAATAATAATAATAATAGGCACGCGTTTGGAGTAAAAACCAAAGTATGAACACTATAGTATTGCTTATATCGTACTATATAATACATCGAATCTTCACTTCGATGTCTGTGTTTCCAAGATTTTGTGAAACTTCTTTATATTTCACGGAAAAAATCTTGAATTTTCTCTGAGGGTCTAATTCAGCCTGTCGATTGTGAAAACTATTGAGGAGGTTGTTGCTCCGAATGCATCGGGCGGTTGGTCTTTCATCGCCACCTGCCGCAAAGGATTAGGTCAGGGACTAGGGCACGAACGAGCCTGGACTCGCGTAAAGTGGCCTTGGGGGAGGGGGCCCGGGATTTCAAGTCCGATATGGCACTGGGACAGTGGTTCGCAAATAGACAACGTGGAGAATGCTCACACCAAGTTCACTGATCGGCTCGCTTACTCGGTTCTTTTTCTCCGCTTTACACTTCCTGCTCCACGTCCACGTGTCTACTGCGTGTCTGTTCATCCCCAAGCCACCTCATTCTTTTAGTTGGGAGCTGACTCGATTGCGAGACTGAGGAAGTTCTTGGAAGCTTCCTTCCCCCCCCGCCTAATTTGCAACTACAAGCTGTCCCAAATACATTACGCCAAGTATCCATAGGCAAGAATTAAAACATCATACGAGAATAAGGAAAACAAATAAGCAATAAGTGGATGTTATCAATGTAGATTTTTTTATCTTCACAATATGGCCTTTTCTTACCGGGAGTACTCAAGGCTGCCCCGCCGGCTTCAAATCCTTCTTTTTAAATTGATGTCACAGTTCGAACAGATACTTTAGTACAGTTTACTACCCGAAAATTGCTGTAATGCAGTGTGTGTTGAAGAACGCCCGAATTCTTTTCTTTGTCACATTTCTTAATAACGAGACGTATATTTTTCATAGCTGTGTATTGTTTGGCCTTTTCTACGAACAGAAGCCATACCGTTCCACCAAAAGTCACAAACCAAATTAAAATTAATACGCTATACACTTGTTTTACGAACAAGAAGCAATCAACATGTCACTCATTGAGTTCATGTCTTCTCAGAACAAGAAACATTCTATATTAGATGAAGTGATATTGAACCTCATACAATGTTGTCAAAGCAGATATACTATTTCCTCGACTGCTCGCGTAGGCGGAAAATTGCAAAACACGTCAATATGCTGAATACTTACACTGTAGGTCTTCGGCGAATTCTTTAGTTCTACCTCGTATGTACGACATGTGACAGTAATATTTAAATATGTGGTTTCGTAAAGTTTTGGAAACATTTATTTGTGCAATGTAATTGAATTTCCCTCACTATTCAAGAGAGATTGTTGTCAAATTGCCGCCTTGCGAAAGATGAGGCGTTAAAAATCGTTACACTAGTGTGAACACTTTTCAGGTTTTCAACGTCAAAAGTAATTTGTTGAGACCGCAAAGTGTGAAAGTGGCTTTTAGATTGTACTATCTCAGGTACTAAAAACTTCGATTTATAGAGGAGTATACTGCACTATAATTCATGTACAAAATGGCCAATGAATTGAGTGTTTGTAAACATTTCTTTCAATAATATTTTAGATCCTCCAATAATCACTACGAAAATCAGAATTCCAACGTCTCTTTTGCATCAGAATCGCTTACAATACTACCAACAAAAAAATCGCTGCCATCATCTCGAAAAACGAAAAGGAGATTGTTGCCTTCTAATCTCATGATTTGAAAAATGGAAAACAAGAGACGGTGAGTGATCCATCAAAAACAAAATTCGAAAACTGCAGAACTCGTCAGTGCAATAAGTCGCAGAGACAACCACTCATTTTTCATAATTTATTTTTTCATGTTACAAACATAAGATGTACAAACTTTTAGAATTTCGTTGGTCAGTCACAAAAGCTTTGTGTTCTCTCTCTTGTATCTGCCTGTTAGTCTGTACAACAGAGATTGTGAAAGTATTGCATGTCTGTCCTACCGACTCCGATCTCACAGGTCTACCCTTGATTTCGGTACTTTTGAATAAATGTAAATAGAAATAATAATAATTATTATAACAATAATTACACTGTAGATAACTGCAGCTACATGCATAAAAAGTACCAAAAATCCAAAATTATAATTTACTTTTAGTTTGCGTGATAAAACTTTCCCCAATGTTACCAGTAATTGTACCTCGCGGCATGAAAATTCGTCACCCTCTCATCGTTTCGCCTCTCTCCCTAAAGCGTTGCCGTGGGAGACGCCAGAAGTATGCAGGATCTGCGGTCGCTTCCGATGACATACGAGGGTCTATGTTATTGCCTTCCGCTTAAGGAGTTAGGAGAGGTGTCACAGCAGGACCGGATCCAGCCAATTATTTTTCGGGAGGTGGAGGTATATTTTTGTATACATATATTTTTGTAAATAATAAATGAATTTATTATTATATTGTATATTATTTAAAGATTCGCCAAATGAACCCTTTAAAGCAGGTACGCGTCGTTTTCAGATCAAAAATAGAGTTGTAGGATAAAAGAGCTCGTGCTCCGTTCATTTTTTCGGTATTTGACAACGGAAGATCTTAGAGCAAGGTTGAGTGATAACACAAAACCCGGAGCCGTAGGTCACGTGACCCGGAGCCGTAAAGCACGTGACCCGGAGCCGTGGGGCACGTGGCCCGGAGACGCGAGGCACGTGGCCCGGAGCCGTGGGGCACGTGGCCCGGAGCCGCGGGGCACGTGGCCCGGAGCCGTGGGGCACGTGGCCCGGAGCCGTGGGGCACGTGCCCCGGAGCCGTGAGGCACGTGGCCCGGAGCCGTGGGGCACGTGAACCGGAGCCGTGGGGCACGTGCCCCGGAGCCGTGAGGCACGTGGCCCCAAGCCGTGGGGCACGTGGCCCGGAGCCGCGGGGCACGTGGCCCGGAGCCGTGGGGCACGTGGCCCGGAGCCGTGGGGCACGTGCCCCGGAGCCGTGGGGCACGTGCCCCGGAGCCGTGGAGCACGTGCCCCGGAGCCGTGGGGCACGTGCCCCGGAGCCGTTGGGCACGTGCCCCGGGGCCGTTGGGAACGTGCCCCGGAGCCGTGGGGCACGTGGCCCGGAGCCGTGGGGCACGTGGCCCGGAGCCGTGGGGCACGTGCCCCGGAGCCGTGGGGCACGTGACCCGGAGACGTGGGGCACGTGCCCCGGAGCCGTGGGGCACGTGGCCCGGAGCCGTGGGGCACGTGGCCCGGAGTCGTGGGGCACGTGCCCCGGAGCCGTGGGGCACGTGCCCCGGAGCCTTGGGGCACGTGGCCCGGAGCCGTGGGGCACGTGCCCCGGAGCCGTGGGGCACGTGGCCCGGAGCCGTTGGGCACGTGCCCCGGAGACGTGGGGCACGTGGCCCGGAGCCGTGGGGCACGTGCCCCGGAGCCGTGAAGCACGTGGCCCGGAGCCGTGGGGCACGTGCCCCAGAGCCGTGAAGCACGTGGCCCAGAGCCGTGGGGCTCGTGAACCCGGAGCCGTGGGGCACGTGCCCCGGAGCCGTGGGGCACGTGGCCTGGAGCCGTGGGGTACGTGGCCCGGAGCCGTGGGGCACGTGGCCCGGAGCCGTGGGGCACGTGCCCCGGAGCCGTGGGGCACGTGGCCCGGAGCCATGGGGCACGTGCCCCGGAGCCGTGGGGCACGTGGCCCGGAGCCGTGGGGCACGTGGCCCGGAGCCGTAGGGCACGTGGCACGGAGCCGTGGGGCACGTGCCCCGGAGCCGTGGGGCACGTGGCCCAGAGCCGTGGGCACGTGCCCCTGAGCCGTGGGGCTCGTGGTTCGGAGCCGTGGGGCACGTGGCCCGGAGCCGTGGGGCACGTGCCCGGAGCCGTGGGGCACGTGGCCCGGAGCCGTGTGGCACGTGCCCCGGAGCCGTGGGGCACGTGCCCCGGAGCCGTGGGGCAGGCGGCCCGGAGCCGTGGGGCACGTGCCCCGGAGCCTTGGGGCACGTGCCCCGGAGCCGTGGGGCACGTGCACCGGAGCCGTGGGGCAAGTGCCCCGGAGCCGTAGGGCACGTGCCCCGGAGCCGTGGGGCACGTGCCCCGGTGCCCTGAGGCACGTGGCCCGGAGTCGTGGGGCACGTGCCCCGGAGCCGTGGGGCACGTGCCGCGGAGACGTGGGGCACGTGCCCCTGAGCCGTGGGGCACGTGCCCCGGAGCCGTGGGGCACGTGCCCGGAGCCGTGGGGCACGTGGCCCGGAGACGTGGGGCACGTGACCCGGAGCCGTGGGGCACGTGCCCCGGAGCCGTGGGGCACGTGGCCCGGAGCCGTGGGGCACGTGCCCCGGAGACGTGGGGCACGTGGCCCGGAGCCGTAGGGCACGTGCCCCGGAGCCGTGGGGCACGTGCCCCGGTGCCCTGGGGCACGTGGCCCGGAGTCGTGGGGCACGTGCCCCGGAGCCGTGGGGCACGTGCCGCGGAGCCGTGGGGCACGTGCCCCTGAGCCGTGGGGCTCATGGTTCGGAGCCGTGGGGCACGTGGCCCGGAGCCGTGGGGCACGTGCCCGGAGCCGTGGGGCACGTGGCCCGGAGCCGTGTGGCACGTGCCCCGGAGCCTTGGGGCACGTGCCCCGGAGCCGTGGGGCACGTGCACCGGAGCCGTGGGGCACGTGCCCCGGAGCCGTAGGGCACGTGCCCCGGAGCCGTGGGGCACGTGCCCCGGTGCCCTGGGGCACGTGGCCCGGAGTCGTGGGGCACGTGCCCCGGAGCCGTGGGGCACGTGCCGCGGAGCCGTGGGGCACGTGCCCCTGAGCCGTGGGGCACGTGCCCCGGAGCCGTGGGGCACGTGCCCGGAGCCGTGGGGCACGTGGCCCGGAGACGTGGGGCACGTGACCCGGAGCCGTGGGGCACGTGGCCCGGAGCTGTGGGGCACGTGGCCCGGAGCCGTGGGGCACGTGCCCCGGAGCCGTGGGGATCGTGCCCCGGAGCCGTGGGGCACGTGCCCCGGAGCCTTGGGGCAGGTGCCCCGGAAACGTGGGGCACGTGTCCCGGAGCCGTGGGGCACGTGCCACGGAGCCGTGGGGCACGTGGCCCGGAGTCGTGGAGCACGTGGCCCGGAGCCGTGGGGCACGTGCCCCGGAGCCGTGGGGCACGTGGCCCGGAGCCGTGGGGCACGTGCCCCAAAGCCGTGAGGCACGTGGCCCGGAACCGTGGGGCTCGTGGCCCGGAGCCGTGTGGCACGTCCCCCGGAGCCGTGGGGCACGTGGCCCGGAGCCGTGGGGCACGTGGCCCGGAGCCGTGGGGCACGTTGCCCGGAGCCGTAGGGCACGTGGCCCGGAGCCGTGGGGCACGTGGCCCGGAGCCGTAGGGCACGTGCCCCGGAGCCGTGGGGCACGTGCACCGGAGCCGTGGGGCACGTGCCCCGGAGCCGTGGGGCACGTGCCCCGGAGCCGTGGGGCGCATGCCCCGGAACCGTGGGGCACGTGTCTTGGAGCCGTGGGGCACGTGCCACGGAGCCGTGCGGCACGTGGCCCGGAGTCGTGGGGCACGTGGCCCGGAGCCGTGGGGCACGTGCCCCGGAGCAGTGGGGCACGTGGCCCGGAGCCGTGGGGCACGTGGCCCAGAGCCGTGGGGCACGTGGCCCGGAGCCGTGGGGCACGTGGCCCGGAGGCGTGTGGCACGTGCACCGGAGCCGTGAGGCACGTGCCCCGGAACCGTGGGGCACGTGGCCCGGAGCCGTGGGGCACGTGCCCCGGAGCCGTGGGGCACGTGCCCCGGAGCCGTGAGGCACGTGGCCCGGAGCCGTGGGGCACGTGGCCCGGAACCGTGGGGCACGTGGCCCGGAGCCGTGGGGCACGTGGCCCGGAGCCGTGGGGCACGTGGCCCGGAGCCGTGGGGCACGTGGCCCGGAGCTGTGGGGCACGTGGCCCGGAGCCGTGGGGCACGTGACCCGGAGCCGTGGGGCACGTGCCCAGGAGCCGTGGGGCACGTGCCCCGGAGCCGTGGGGCACGTGGCCCGGAGCCGTGGGGCACGTGCCCCGGAGCCGTGGGGCACGTGCCCCGGAGCCGTGGGGCACGTGGCCCGGAGCCGTGGGGCACGTGGCCATGAGCCGTGGGGCACGTGCCCCGGAGCCGTGTGGCACGTGCCCCGGAGCCGTTGGGCACGTGCCCCGGATCCGTGGGGCACGTGGCGCGGAGCCGTGGGGCATGTGCCCCGGAGCCGTAGGGCACGTGCCCCGGAGCCGTGGGGCACGTGCCTCGGAACCGTGGGGCACGTGCCCTGGAGCCGTGGGGGCACGTGTTCCGGAGCCGTGATGCACGTGGCCCGGAGCCGTGGGGCACAAGCCCCAGAGCCGTGGGGCACGTGCCCCGGAGCCGTGGGGCACGTGGCCCGGAGTCGTGGGGCACGTGCCTCGGAACCGTGGGGCACGTGCCCTGGAGCCGTGGGTCACGTGCCCCGGAGCCGTGGGGCACGTGGCCCGGAGCCGTGTGGCACGTGCCCCGGAGCCGTGCGGCACGTGGCCCGGAGCCGTGGAGCACGTGGCCCGGAGCCGTGGGGCACGTGCCCCGGAGCCGTGGGGCACGTGGCCCGGAGCCGTTGGGCACGTGCCCCGGAGCCGTGGGGCACGTGGCCCGGAGCCGTAGGGCACGTGCCCCGGAGCCGTGAAGCACGTGGCCCGGAGCCGTGGGGCACGTGCCCCTGAGCCGTGGAGCACGTGGCCCCGGAGCCGTGGGGCACGTGGCCCGGAGTCGTGAGGCACGTGGCCCGGAGCCGTGGGGCACGTGCCCCGGAGCAGTGGGGGCACGTGGCCCGGAGCCGTGGGGCACGTGGCCCCAGAGGACGTCGGGCACGTGGCCCGGAGCCGTGGGGCACGTGGCCCGGAGGCGTGTGGCACGTGCACCGGAGCCGTGAGGCACGTGCCCCGGAACCGTGGGGCACGTGGCCTGGAGCCGTGGGGCACGTGCCCCGGAGCCGTGGGGCACGTTCCCCGGAGCCGTGGGGGCACGTGCCCCGGAGCCGTGATGCACGTGGCCCGCAGCCGTGGGGCACAAGCCCCAGAGCCGTGGGGCACGTGCCCCCGGAGCCGTGGGGCACGTGGCCCGGAGCCGTGGGGCACGTGCACCGAAACCGTGGGGCACGTGCCACGGAGCCGTGGAGCACGTGCCCCGGAGCCGTAGGGCACGTGCCTCGGGGCCGTTGGGAACGTGCCCCGGAGCCGTGGGGCACGTGGCCCGGAGCCGTGGGGGCACGTAGCCCGGAGCCGTGGGGGCACGTGCCCCGGAGACGTGGGCACGTGCCCCAGAGCCGTGGGGCACGTGTCCCGGAGCCGTGGGGCACGTGGCCCGGAGCCGTGGGGCACGTGGCCATGAGCCGTGGGGCACGTGCCCCCGGAGCCGTGTGGCACGTGCCATGGAGCCGTGGGGCACGTGCCCCGGAGCCGTGGGGCACGTGGCCCGGAGCCGTGGGGCATGTGCCCCGGAGCCGTGGGGCACGTGCCCCGGAGCCGTGGGGCACGTGCCCCGGAGCCGTGGGGCACGTGGCCCGGAGTCGTGGGGCACCGTGCCCCGGAGCCGTGGGGCACGTGCCCTGGAGCCGTGGGGGCACGAGCCCCGGAGCCGTGGGGCACGTGGCCCAGAGCCGTGGGGCACGTGGCCCGGAGGCGTGTGGCACGTGCACCGGAGCCGTGAGGCACGTGCCCCAGAACCGTGGGGCACGTGGCCCGGAGCCGTGGGGCACGTGCCCCGGAGCCGTGGGGCACGTGCCCCGAGCCGTGGGGCACGTGCCCCGGAGCCGTGATGCACGTGGCCCGGAGCCGTGGGGCACAAGCCCCCAGAGCCGTGGGGCACGTGCCCCGAGCCGTGGGGCACGTGGCCCGGAGCCGTGGGGCACGTGCAGCCGGAGCCGTGGTGGGGCACGTGCCCCGGAGCCGTGGAGCACGTGCCCCGGGAGCCGTAGGGCACGTGCCTCGTGGCCGTTAGGAACGTGCCCCGGAGCCGTGGGGCACGTGGCCCGGGAGCCGTGGGGCACGTAGCCCGGAGCCGTGGGGCACGTGCACCGGAGACGTGGGGCACGGTGGCCATGAGCCGTGGGGCACGTGCCCCGGAGCCGTGTGGCACGTGCCATGGAGCCGTGGGGCACGTGCCCCGGAGCCGTGGGGCACGTGGCCCGGAGCCGTGGGGCATGTGCCCTGGAGCCGTGGGGCACGTGCCCCGGAGCCGTGGGGCACGTGGCCCGGAGTCGTGGGGGCACGTGCCCCGGTGCCGTGGGGCACGTGCCCTGGAGCCGTGGGGCACGAGCCCCGGAGCCGTGGGGCACGTGGCCCGGAGCCGTGGGGCACGTGCCCCGGAGCCGTGATGGCACGTGGCCAGGAGCCGTGTGGCACGTGCACCGGAGCCATGGGGCACGTGCCCCGGAGCGTGGAGCACGTGCCCCGGCGAGCCGTGGGGCACGTGCCACGGAGCCGTGGAGCACGTGCCCCCGGAGCCGTAGGGCATGTGCCCCGGGGGCCGTTGGGGAACGTGCCCCCGGAGCCGTGGGGCACGTGGCCCGGAGCCGTTGGGCACGTAGCCAGAAGCCGTGGGGCACGTGCCCCGGGAGCCGGTGGGGCACGTGCCCCAGAGCCGTGGGGGCACGTGCCCCGGAGCCGTGGGGCACGTGGCCCGGAGCCGTGGGGCACGTGGCCATGAGGCGTGGGGCACGTGCCCCGGAGCCGTGTGGCACGTGCCATGGAGCCGTAGGGAACGTGCCCCGGAGCCGTGGGGCACGTGGCCCGGAGCCGTGGGGGCAATGTGCCCCGGAGCCGTGGGGCACGTGCCCCGGAGCCGTAGGGCACGTGGCCCTGAGCCGTGGGGCACGTGGCCCGGAGCCGTGGGGCACGTGCCCCGGAGCCTTGTGGCACGTGCCCCGGAGCTGTGGGGCACGTGGCCCAGAGCCGTTGGGCACGTGCCTCGGAGCCGGGGGCATGGTGCCCCGGAGCCGTAGGGCACGTGCCCCGGAGCCGTGGTGCACGTGCCCCGGAGCCGTGGGGCACGTGGCCCGGAGTCGTGGGGCACGTGGCCCGGAGCCGTAAGGCACGTGGGCCCGGAGCCGTTGGGCACGTGGCCCGCAGCCGTGGGGCTCTTGGCCCGGAGCCCGTGGGGCACGTGCCCCGGAGCCGTGGGGCACGTGGCCCGGAGCCGTAGGGCACGTGCCCCGGGAGCCGTTGGGCACGTGGCCCGGAGCCGTGGGGCTCGTGGCCCGGAGCCGTGGGGCACGTGGCCCGGAGCCGTGGGGCACGTGGCCCGGAGCCGTGGGGCACGTTGCCCGGAGTCGTGGGGCACGTGGCCCGGAGCCGTGGGGCACGTGCCCCGGAGCCGTGGGGGCACGTGCCCCGGAGCCGTGGGGCACGTGCACCGGAGGACGTGGGGCACGTGCCCCGGAGCCGTGGGGGCACGTGCCACGGGAGCCGTGGGGCACGTGCCCCCGGAACCGGTGGGGGCACGTGCCCCGGAGCCGTGGGGCACGTGGCCCCGGAGCCGTGGGGCACGTGCCCCGGAGCCGTGGGGCACGTGCCCCGGAGCCGTGGGGCACGTGCCCCAGAGCCGTGGGGCACGTGGCCCGGAGACCGTGGGGCACGTGCCCCGGACCCGTGGGGCACGTGGGCCGGTGCCGTGGGGCACGTGGCCCGGAGCCGTAGGGCACGTGGCCCGGAGCCGTGGGGCACGTGCCCCGGAGCCGTGGGGCACGTTACCCCGGAGCCGTGGGGGCACGTGGCCTGGAGCCGCGGGGGCACGTGACCTGAAACCGTGGGGCACGTGGTACGGAGCCGTGGGGCACGTGCCCCGGAGCCGTGGGGCACGTGCTCCGGAGCCGTGGGGCATGTGCCCCGGAGCCGTGGGGCACGTGCCCCCGGAGCCGTGGGTCACGTGGGCCCGGAGCCGTGGGGCACGTGGCCCGGAGCCGTGGGGCACGTGGCCCGGAGTCGTGGGGCGCGTTGGCCCGGAGCCGTGGTGCCACGTGGCCCCGGAGCCGTGGGGAACGTGCCCCCGGGAGCCGTTGGGCACGTGGCCCCGGAGCCGTGGGGGCACGTGGCCCGGAGCCGTAGAGCACGTACCCCGGAGCCGTGGGGCACGTGGCCGGAGCCGTTGGGCACGTGCCCCGGAGCCGTGGGGCACGTGCCCCGGAGCCGTGGGGCCCGGGCCCCGGAGCCGTTGGGCACGTGGGCCCCGGAGCCGAGGGGCACGTGCCCCTGAGCCGTGTGGCACGTGGCCCGGAGCCGTGGGGCACGTGCCTCGGAGCCTTGGGGCACGTGGCCCTGGAGCCGTTAGGCACGTGGCCCGGAGCAGTGGGGCACGTGCCCCGGAGCCGTGGGGCACCGTGGCCCGGAGCCGTGGGGCACGTGGCCCGGAGCCGTGGGGCACGTGCCCCGGAGCCGTGGGGCACGTGGCCCGGAGCCGTGGGGCACGTGCCACGGAGCCGTGGGGCACGGGGCCCCGGAGCCTTGGGGCACGTGCCCCGGAAAACGTGGGGCACGTGTCCCGGAGCCGTGGGGCACGTGCTACGGAGCCGTGGGGCACGTGGCCCGGAGTCGAGGAGCACGTGGCCCGGAGCCGTGGGGGCACGGGAGCCCCCGGAGCCGTGGGGCACGTGGCCCGGAGCCGTGTGGGCACGTGGCCCAGAGCCGTGGGGCACGTGGCCCGGAACCGTGGGGCACGTGGCCCGGGAGCCGTGGGGGCACGTGCCCCGGAGCCGTGGGGCACGTGGCCCGGAGCCGTGGGCACGTGCCCTGGAGCCGTGGGGCACGTGCCCCGTTGCCGTGGGGCACGTGCACCGGAGCCGTGGGGCACGTGCCCCGGAGCCGTGGGGGCACGTGGCCCGGAGCCGTGGGGCACGGTGCCCGGAGCCGTGGGGGCCACGTGGCCCGGAGCCGTGGGGCACGTGCCCCGAAGCCGTGGGGCACGTGGCCCGGAGCCGTTAGGCACGTGGCCCGGAGCCGTGGGGGCACGTGCCCCGGAGCCGTGGGGCAACATGGCCCTGAGCCGTGGGGCACGTGCCCCTGAGCCGTGGGGCACGTGCCCCGGAACCGTGGGGCACGTGAACCAGGAGCCGTGGGGCACGTGCCCCGGAGCCGTAG